>LOJH01060286.1:0-11148 GCA_001685095.1 Ellobius talpinus
ACACCATCAGTCCGAGTCCAGCTGGCCTTGGTGAGCTCCCATTAGATCAGCCCTTGCATTCAGGCACCTCCTCCCTTCCCTTCTTCGGGGCCGTAGATTATTGATCCATAAACTTAAGCACACATGTTGCAAATATTTTTCCTGTTCTTGAAATTTGAAAATTGACGATATATTACTCATTTCATTTCTATACTATAATTTTCTTTAGTTTACTGCATTTACATTATTTTGTGAATTATCTCTTGAATTCTAATTGCCATTCAAATTATGAATTGAATTTTTATTATGTTTTTAAAATGAGCAGATGAGGAAATCAAGCACTTCAGACTCAAAGCCCAGGGACTCTAGACCTAAAATTCACTTGAAAATCTTCTCCATGAGAACTTGTGATTATGCTACCAGTACTATGCATACTTCCAAAGGAAAGATGCAAACAACAATTGGATGCAGCTATGAGTCTTATGAACTGTAATGATTTTGCAGGAGAGGTACCTTAGCAGAGGTAGCAACAAATGCTGGTGAGGGACAGATATGCCATGCAGCCATGCAGCCATGCAGACAGAGCTTAAGTGGGGAGTTTTATTGAGATAAAGGGAGGTGGGGAAAGTGAAGGGAGAGAGAAAGAAAGAGACAGAGATGCAGAAAGAAAGAGGAAGAAACTAGAGAAGTATGCATGTTTCACCTTTTAAAAGGAAAGGGTACTGTCTGCCATGCATGCAGGGGTGACTAACTCTGTCAGGTCCTCGAGGAGTGGGGCAAGTTGCACCTGAATGCTAACATGAACCACAGCAATGACCAACATGGTATGAATACCCAAAGGGTCTGGTATTGACAAACATACCTTAGCAATAACAAACAGCTTTCCAATCAGACTTAAGACCGGCTCAACAACAAGAAAGCATGTGTGGTATTCGAAACCTAGCCAACCACCCAGTGCAAGGGAATACATGAATTTTGGAAAAGAACCTGCAGCTGCCATTTTATGAAACCAGTATAATTTCTAACTAAATTCTAAACAGTTGTCCTTATACTCAGAAAAATGTGATACTAGCTCCTCACTAAGGAAACTCTTTTTGAAACAAAGAGAGACTGTCACAGAAAATCAAAACCAGTAAGAATGCAGAGTTGTGGAACCCAGGCCACATCTACACAATACAACTCCACACCAAAGGGTCTGAGATAGCTGCAGAAAAGGAGACAGAAAGGTTGTGAGAAACATAGAAATGATCAGTTTGATAAGAGATTGTATCCTTTAATAATGTCATGAGTTACAGTCACATGGTTTAACCAACATGGATGCCTACACATGTGAACTGAACAAGGACAAGGACAGTTAATGTGCTAAGTGGATGGCGAAAGCTCATAAGGCTTTAACCCTACTATAGGCAACTAAGGAATGCTGAAAACGGGGGAGCACCCTGATTAGTTACCTAACCACAAGTGGTCAGCCTTGAAGATATACATACCTCTAACATTATACGAACTGAAAAACTTGTACTGCATGCATGTTCATACAAACATGTATATACACATACAAGCATATACATACATATGTATATAAACAGTTGATGAAAAATGAGATTATGAATAAAAAAAGGAAGGGGGTATAGGGGAAGACTTTTAGGGATATGGAAAAGGAGGAATTATGTAATTATATTTGCCAGTACACTTAATTCTAAATTTATCCTAAGATAATAACCAAAATACATATTATTTATAATTTTTGTGTATATTTTATAATAACAGATAATTTTAATAAATACTTAGACAGTATAAATAAAACAATTTGTATTATCAACATAATTAATTAGTATATATGAATTATGAATTAATATCTAGGGAAACATTTAGTAAAAGGGGACAAATATTATAACCTAGACCCATACCAAAATAAACAAAAATTAAAAATTTTTATAAAATAAGTGATAATTTTTTTGTTCCTAAAACGATAGAAATTCCACATAAGAATGCAAGCTATATAAGTTTTAAATTCAATATTTTATTTTTACTATTATCAAATGTTTTTTAAACATAATTATAAGAAAATATGTAATTGTTCTTTATGAGTTTTTATAAGAGGTCAGATATATTTAAAATAATGTATAAATTTCAAAATATCAATATAGATCAAAATATTGGATATCAAAATATTTTTAGTTAAAATACAATTTGCATCATCACTAATATTCTTGTGTTTAGCTATCCTTCAAAGTTGTAAACTGACATCACCTTATTCAGAGAATATTTCATAATCTAAGGATCCTTTGCCAGAACTACTGTATTTCTGTACATTAAACATGAAAATATTATGCTGGACCTTGTAATTCCGTTAGTACAATTTGTTCCTCTGTTTGTTTATTTTAAGATTTTTTGAGAACTAATATCCATTCTCACAACTGAGAAGAGGCTGTCCTGGAACCGAGTATTAAGCTCATACTGTCAATGCATACTTAGCCACATCCCCGATTCATCTTCACTATTGCTGAGATTGCAGGCATGTGCCAGCACTCTCTGCTCTAACTTTATCATAAGATATTCACATGAAATAAGTACTATTTATAATTCTCATCCTTAATGCATAATTAAAACATAAATTTATAAAACCAAATACGCCATTAGTCAGTATAGAGGAATGAATTTGAATTATCAACAAAATAAACTAGAATGAATGAACGGATACTACTCCTTATGCAAACAGTTCATGAAAGCAGAAAATTATTACAAACTAGAACTGTACCATAATAACCACATTACTTGTTAATTGTCATTTTCGGAACGGATTTTACTTGTGTTTGGATTATAATGTGTACTAAAACTTAAATGATAATTGTCGTACATGTTGAATAATCATAGGAATTTATTCCTACGTGAAGAAGGACGCTAAAAAAGAAATCCCACACTAGCTCAGAATTGAGTATAATAAAAGGTTATTTATTTAGGGGTAGACTCACAGGTCACAGTCCTCTGCTGGAATGGGGAACAGCAACTGAATTCCATGCATGTATAGTATGAGGCCACGCCCACTTGGGCGGGTAACTTAAAGGCTACTGGTGGTAGGAATTGCTACAGCGCCTATGAGCTGTGTGTTACTTTCCAATAAAGCATAGGACATGGACCTTAGAATATGTCTCTAACTTGCAAAGATGGTGAAGGTTTGAATCATGGAAACAATAACCAGTGGTAAAATCCCAGTCTTATAAATATAATTTACGAAGAAGTTTTAGCAAAAGAAGCATTATGCAGATTTAAGAGTGAAGTTTTCAATAACTTAGATAACAGCACGCTAAAAACTATTCACTGTCGATAACTTGCTGCATACTTTGCGTCCTAGAAGAGATGGGATTTGTGCTAAAAAGACCAGAGAATGAAAGCATCAGGCAATGGCATCATTTCATAGTACCCTGGAATTGCTTTGTACGCTGACAACAACTTGACCTATTTACAGATAGTCCTTATACTAAATAATATACCCGTGAATGTCAATTAAAACAAGACACCTAATACTATACTCCTGTTTACATATAACAGCAGCAAGCTTCAAAATGACAGCAGAGCTGATCATAGGCTGGCTCAGAATTCTCTGAAATAGTTTTAAACAGATCTTGCTCCATCTCTGTATCGGCACCCTCAGGGAACGCAGATTTCAGGGCCTCATTAAAGCAATTTTACTTTCCATCCCCGTGCTTACAGTCATGGAGCCTGTGAAAGCAGAAATAGGAATTTAATCACATGCGCTGCAGTATCTTTAAAAAGATAGTACATATCCAACACCTGCCAGCTCATCAATGTTTCGTCTCCTGCTCCACAGATTAGTACATAGATCATTCCTGACATCTAGGCTGATGTAGAGACTGGAGCACAGCTTGTAAACTGTGTAAGACTCACGGGCAAAGCACGCAGTAGAGAATTTGACAAGTGCTTTCTAATTTTTGAAAATCTTAGTCATTTAGGAAGTTGATCACTGCTCCAAATAACTTTTACTTATCTTGGATATATTATGAATACATCCATCCATATTACAGGTTAAATTAAAATTTGAGAAATTTAAAACACATAGATAAATAAATAGATATCTGTTAAGATATATCACAGCCATTTCACATTGCTACTCCCTGAAAACTTAACTCATAGGGAATAAAACTACATCATAAGAGAATAATAATACTGAGGAACATTCTAAGTATTACTTCTCAAAGATTTTATTTTCATGAGTCTCTGAAAAGATTTTTTGATAACTTTTATAATATCTTTTATTGTACTTTAGTAATTATGTCACTGAAGTGTTTTTAATAAAACAGTGCTTTGTGCTCCTGAGTGTGATTTTGAAAATAAAACAGTTATCGTACAATTTGGACAGTAAAATGAAATGAAGGACAGGGGACTTGCTTTGCTATCTGACATTGTATGAAGAAATGAATGTTATTCTCTGCTCCTGTGTTGTAAGAAACAGATGATGCCTGGGAAGAAGGAGATGGGTCCACGCACAAGAGAGACAGTATTCTTTCTCCGAATGAAGACAGTAAAGTAGACATGCTGCTGGGAGTTTGAATAAAAGCACGGATTTGGAGCGAGGCTATATAGCCACCAAAAGAAGACCAAGTCAGAGACAGGATACCAAAGCAAGGTGAAAAGGGCAGCAAGCAATGCAATCTCTGAAAGTAGCATCAGCCACACAGGATGCTTTATTACTGGACAAATGCACTGGGAAAATGCTGGCTGTGCATTTGTGCTTTCCAATATGGAAGGAAAGGAAATTGGGGCAGTACTTAAAAGACCAGGCCCTCAAAGGCAGAGAAAATTGGACAACGTAGCACCCAAAATCAGTTTTAAGATCATGTCAGGGAACTAGATGAGGCTCATATGTGCATTTGTAGTTGACTTTCAGAAGATGAGACTGTATCAGCTGACCGCGTCTGGAAAATTTGATCAGTAAATCCTTTGAATACTTGAAAGATTTCAAATAAATAAACTGAGTGAAAAACTTTATAGATAGATGAGAATATTTTTTAAAACTTATTGATAGATGTCATACAACAGATTTTCTTTTCTTGATTTTGTATTTTCAACAGTAATTACTTATATTTTAAAGTGAATCTCATACATTCAAATAATGGTGAGATTTATATTAAAATATATTAATGCAATATTTATTTAATATTTATATGTGAAAACTTATTTTCACCATTCTCTTTTAGGTAAATTGTTAAATTTAAAAATGAAACAAAATTATATAAGAATTTACATAGCAGAGTAGAAGAAATTGCAGTGAATGCTGACGGGATTTCATCTAATCAAATTATTAAAAATTGCCAAATGCTTTGGCAACTAGATTTTAGTGTACGGATTCAATATAATTTGAATGCTAAAAATATGGATTTTGGTAAATGGAGTGGCTAAATACTGCATTAATTAAAAGTAAGTTTTTAAAACTAGAAATATTATTCTTTTACGTCAGCGTTTTTCATAGCTAATTCATTTTTTTAAAATTCTAATAAGCAGCCACTGAAACATAAAACAAGCAAAACAAAGCAATCAGTCCCCATGAGATGTTTCTGCTTGGTATCCATACAATAATACTTAATTGGGAGCTCTCTGAGCTTGTTTGAATTACATAGTTAAGATTAAGTATCTAGTGAATATCTTACATCTTTTACCACAGTTAAATTAGTACTGCTAGTTATTTAAGAATATCTTTTAACACAGTGTGAATACAATACATTTAGATTGGGTATTTTCTCCTTACACAAACTTATCATTCCATGAAACTCCTCTGTTTCTAACTCTAAGCATAATGTTAAAATCACTTTCCCATTTGTCCAGCATAAGAGACATTTACACTGTAGTTGATGGGGGCATTGTTTTCATAAAACTTAACTTACAACTTATTTAATAATTTTAGACAATGTGAAGAAAAAGGCAGTAAATTTGTGATAATCTGATTTAGAGAGAAATACAATTTCTTTTTTTTCTTTATACATGAGTAGAAATGTGTCTTAGAATGAGACCTGTTTTATACAGAGATGGGAACCCTCATCTCTGAGGACAAAAGTGAAGAACGCACTGCAGGTCAAGGGAAAGGCAGGCTTCAAGTTTGTGAGTATACATATCTTCCACCTTGTTGGCCAGGGTCTGAGGAAGGACACAACTAGTGTGAGAACAGAGAAGAAATAGGACATAAAATCATTTCATCCAACAAGCCATGGGAAGTCATGTCCTTCTAACAGTGTTGGATTTGATTAGTGGGTCACATAGCTTACTAAATTTATGTGACCAAAATACTACATGAAAAATTTTGAGAATACGGATGTGGATGGGGGAGTTTCTGAGTGACATAAAAATTTAAAATGACAACCAAGCTACATTAAAAAGACTCTCTCTCTGTCTCTGTCTCTGTCTCTGTCTCTTTCTCTGTCTCTCTCTCTCTCTCTCTCTCTCACACACACACACACACACACGTCTCAACAGTGATATAAAAAGCCATCAATCTGGGATGCAGTGAAAATTTGCAGGGGTGATGATGGAGGGGGAAAAGGGAAGAGATGAATTGATGTAATTATATTTTAATTTAAAAATTAATTAAAAAGAACAATTAAATAACCTGAATTTAAAAACATTTAGATTCAACAAAAATAAAAAACTATCAAGTGAATATGTTCCTGAAAAAAGAGAAGGAATATCTTCAGTCCACATATTCCTTACTGCGGGTCAATAAGGTAGCAAAATTCACTTGTCCAAACCCTGATTATCTATCATATTTCAAACTTCCAGGATCACTGATAACATTTCTATAGCAGTATTGGTTCAGTCTCATATGATTTCAGTCCAGATGTCTGCTGAGTCAGGGGGCTATCTTCTAAGGAAAAGCTCAGCGTATTGTTCACTCCTGTTTTTTTATCCCATGAAATTAGAAGTAAATTATCTTCACCAAACCCATCCAAGATGTAGGAATATAATAATTGCTACTCGTGCATGTGGTTCTAAAATTAAAAAAAGCTGCATAAAAATAATATTTGTTCCAAGATACGTCTTCAATCTAACCAAGCAAACTCCAACCAGAAACCTTGATTTCTTTTGGGTTTCAGATCTAGCCCTATGAATAATTTTAAGGGCTTGAGAAATTGATAATTGATTTTTCTTGCATCACTTTTTCAGTCTCTCTGCTCATCTAATATGGCAGCTGAGCGATGGCTGTTGTCTTATGATAACATGACTGTCATCAAAGTTTTGGTTCATCCTGTTTTACTTTTCATTTGTCTTGGACTTTATGGGATTCATATTTCTATGACACTGTGCTTATGAATTTAGACATGTGCATTGCTTTACAGCGCATAGTTACCTCAACCCTCCCATCCTGTGAAGGAATTTTACATCTCTGATCCTACATGCATGGGAGATTATGTCTACAGAGTCATTACTATAGCTCATTTATTAGTTACTGCAAAATATTCTGAAAGTGCTTCTCTGAGCAAATATTGTGCTCACTTCTGATCTTAGGTTGTTGAGACATTTTTCCTCTTTAATCCTACATTCGTGTGTTTATTCTTTATTAATACTCAAATATGTGTTACTGTTCTATTTTATTTTCTTAGATCTATTAATATTTAAAATCTCATTCTGCTCACTGTTTTGTCTAAAACACATATTAAAAATTTATTCAATGAATTCACCATACGTGTAAAGTTTTACTATTATATCTTTGATTTTTCCTTTTACACTTCAACAATAATTTATTATGATCTATATTGCAAGATAGCATTCTAAATTTATTTTTGAGTTACTTGTTATATCCAGGCACTAATGTCTGAGTCTCTGTCTCTCTGTCTCTCTCTCTTCCCTTCTCTCTCCTTTCTTATTTTCATTCAAAAATTGTTTTGCTTTTATTTTATTTCAATATATTTAGTTCTTCATAATAATAAATATAAATTATTTGAATATGGTGCTAATATGCTAATAAAAGCATATTATTAGCACAATAAAAATTAATTAAGATAAAATGCTGGATTTTTAGTTAATATTTACTTAATTTTGACTATTACCATACAGGAAAATCTACTGGCAGACAAGCAAAAGATGAATAAACAAAAATAATTGCATTTTAAAAGCCTGCATTTGATTACTTACTAAGAAAATATTTAAACCTTACTGTTCATAAGAAATGCTTTGTCGTTGTTATAAATTATTCTCTGACTTGGGTATTTATTGGTTTATTTTCCAAATTAAATGTTCCTTAATTTAGGCTTTATATGTTGTTCTAAGAACATATTAAGCATATAAATCATACACACACACAGACACACACACAATAGTGCACAAATAGAAATGATATTAAGTTAATAAACTCAGCTACCCTTACAGAACATGTAGGTGAAAAACGAATGTGGCGTTATAGTTTAAGACAAATTGGTAACAATGAATAGTGAATAATGACAACTAACAGACTGATAGTAGACATGGAAAAAGATAAATAATTACTTTAAATCTCCCAAAGCTCTAAAAAAATTAAAATAATTTACTAAAAGGAGTTAACCACACACTTAAGTCCTTTGGATGCACTATATCACAGGGTGTCATTAAACTGGTATTCTCTGTGGTGCCCTGGAATCACTGAGTTAACTCAATCCACTTACAGTTTTTGACTAGCAGTGGGCAGGAGCTTATCCTTTTCTGTTTCATTCATGCTCCCATCTGCTATTGAAAATGGTCACTTGTGATTTAAGTAACCTAAAGGATTCCTGTATTAAAGTACCTCATTTATTGAGAGTATCAGTTCAATTAAATGGCAATAATAGGAGAATGCACATTCAATAGAATTCAATTTTTAGTCCTATGGAAAGACTTTGTCAACCTATTAATGGCATTTATATCGTTTACCTCTATCACAAAGGGACAGAAGCACAGATAACTTACTAATTTTATAACTACTGTTTGAAGAATTGAAGAGTGAAAGAGAGCCACATAACTACAAATGATTTGAGGCACAAGGCACGGTGGCTCACGCCTCTAACTCCAGCACCTGAAAGGCTAAGACAGTAGGATTGCTCTAAGTTTAAGGCCATCCTTCCATGTAGAGTGAGACCTTGCTACTACAAACAAAGAAACAAACACTCAAGCCAGAATTAGAAATGTCATGGGCAGGCTGGGGAAACAATGCGCAAGAGCACTGTCTGCTCTCCCAGAGGGCCTGCTTTAACTACCAGCAACCCAGTGGCTTTTCACAACCTTCTGTACCTCCAGTTTCTTTTGGTCTCTGCAGGCACTGAATACATGTGTTGCACAAACACACATGCAGGCAAAATAACCATACACACAAAAATAAATAAATCTCAGAAAATTGTGTAAAGAAGTAATATGTAGCATTTTTATTTAAGAACATATGTTGTCCTCTATATTAGCATTAGGGTTTTTTTGTATTTTATTTTTTTCCTTTTACTATAATAATATAAACATAGTAAAAAAAAATCCTTGGGCAGAAATTCCTACTAGAAATATCATTCTCTGAATAAAATTCCTCTCCTCAAGATATCTGGGGGATGCCATCAGAAACTTAGGTCTGATTTCTGGTACCTGCCAACAGCTAAATTTTCATATGCAAATATCCTAGCATGTATTTCATCTCTTCCACAAACTGAAATAGTTCTACAGAGAGAAAAAGATATGAGAGCCAGAAGTTTCTCCACTCAGCGTGAGACAAAGCTGTAACATACTCAATTCCATGTAACTACATACAGATGATACCTCTAAATTCTGCCTTGCTATAAGTTCAGAGGAGTTTCTTTATTCATTAATGGTAATCACAGCACACAGAGGGGACTCCCACATCAGTTCCCTGTTGTGATCTGTGAGTTCTCCTTTAAATAATGAACCCCTTATTATATCCTATTTGGAGCTAGTATGGGATTATTTCATCACACGTGTTCCCCTTCATCTGGAACATTCCCTTTCAGTCAGCACTTCACTTTTCAGATGCTTTCCTACGATGGAAAAAAGCTTATAACCTGATCATTTTTGATTTGCAGAATGTGGGCTTTGTCACTGAACGGGCATTCTGGTTTCTACATACATAAACCATCACTGATAATGCCTAACTATCCACTGAAGAATAATTAACTGTTTCCCATAACTCTGTTTAATAGAAGGGAAAACTAATTTCTATTTGCCCAATAATATTATTAGTTAGAATTAAAGAAACATTTACTTACATTGATATTGGAATAAATTAAAACACAACATAGTTAATAAAATGGAATATTTAAATTCCATAATAAGTTTTGAATATTCCAGATAGGTTATCATTGCTGGGAACCTGATAAAAATCTGTCTCTAGTTGCATTCATAAATTTAAAAAATAATTCTAAATAATCAGTTTCAATGTTATAATGGAATGCCCAAAATCAGATTATATAAAGAATGACATGTCAAATGAGATCTAAATCAATACATAAGCAAATTCTAAAATAAATAAATAACAAGACTTTGGTTATATCAGACTTTATTTAAATGTTTTCTCATTGATTTTTTTCTGTTGTGAATTTCAGAGCAAATAAATGAAAGTTCTTACATTATGGATTAAATAATTGTTGAAGATTCAGGGCAAAACATCTATCAGGACTAAGATATTTACTTATACATTGCTTTATTTTCTATCCTGCTGAAGCATAAGAAACCAATTTGCACATGCATGCCAAGAAATGAGAAAGTTCTTTTCTAAAGAATATAAAACTAATATCTCTTCCTAAAATCTTCTGTAATTGATAGTACAACTACTTGATTTTATAGATGACAAAACTAATATCTGAATGGAGCTTCTCTAGGTTTTAAGAAATAGACATCTGTATTTTAAAGTAGAAAATATCCAAATAATGACTAATTCTTTACAAAATAATCAAGCTAATGAGCAATCATAAAAGTTATGTTATACACCAAGTATCCTTAAAATCTAAGAGTCATGATGCTCAATATAACCCTACTTATATGTTATTTCTTGATAAGCAGATATGTTTTTAGAGATTTATTCTCATGAGTAGAAGGACTACTCATGAATATAAATCATGATATCTGGGAAGCAAGGGAAGGTAGAAGTAGGTAATAAAGATTTTTCTATGGTGATATGCAAGATATTCATCAGTGTGGCTATAGGATAGGGCCAGT
>LOJH01060293.1:3721-15405 GCA_001685095.1 Ellobius talpinus
GCAAGAATTACAGTTACAATATTTATATCTACTTTATCTTTTATCATATCTAAGCAAAACTATAAATATCTATATATTCTTGAACTCTATCAAAGACTCCAGAAGGATATAATATTATCTAAATAAATAAGCTCATTGTAAGAAACTTTCAAAACTCTAGAATTGACAGACACTTCTCACTGCCTGGACAGTGATCCAAAGTTCTTCTGTACCATTGGGGCATCCATCTTCAACCTACAGGCTCATAGTATCTGGCAGACTTTTCCATGAAGTAGGAAATTTGAAAGTCTGTTTTGCCTCTATTGGCAGTTTGTCAGTCAGTCACTTTCTTCTGTGTCCTGCAGAATGTCTGCCAGACTTTTTCATGAAGCAGGAACCCTGAAGGATCATCTCACCTTTAGGCAAGTTCAGCAGTCATTTCTCTGCGGGTCCTGCATATCCAGTTCAACAAGCAATCCAGGCAAGAGCCTGGATTCTTTCTTACACAAATGGCTAACCAACTCCATAAGGAGCCTCTTTGATGCCCATCTTCCTCTTNACATTTTAAATGCCATATTCTGAAGGTCTCTGAAAGATTTGAGGAATACCTATCAACTGAAATATATCTCTATATATCTAGAAAACTTAACATGACTACTACACACTTGACTATTATAACTGATTATCTATTAACCTGTATTTCTTATATATTACATTTTTAAATGAGTTGCACAAACACAATACCTTAATCAAAGAGGTCTTTTATGTCTGAATCTGTCCTATTGTGTATCTGTAATTCTTTACTGGTCCAGGAGCATTTCTTAAAATGCTAAGTGCTTCTTAAAAACTTAAGCTGTGGCATTACTAGGGTATGTATAGTACTTCATGCTTGCCCCACCCAGCCCAGCATGGCGGAGCTGTTTGCTGCCTCTGAGAGTCATGCCCACAGCCCCATCTCTAGGCACATAGCAGGTCCAGGTTGCCACCAAGCAAACCATAGCATGTTGCTCACAAACCCCACTCAAATGCTCAGTTTCCTGAGAGAGTCAGAGTTTGTGCTGGCAGCACGGCCCAGAAAGCAGGCATTTCAAAAATGGCACAGCTTTTTTCCTACTACCGCTGAATCAGGAAAACCTCTCTCAAAGGAGCTATAGCATGCTGCCAGCAAACAGCAGGAAGCTGTGTTAAACTATTTTTGTGTCTAGAATTCCTTTTCAAACCCTCTCATGTTTTAAGTGAATTTTAGTCAGCCATGTTAGTACCAATTTGTAGTAGGTAGGCTGCTTGTTTCATTCCTGTCTGCTTAGCCCTGAAATAATCACACAGAAACCGTATTAATTAAATCACTGTTTGGCCCATTAGCTTTAGCTTCTTATTGGCTAACTCTTACAAATTAATTTATCTCATTTCTATTAATCTGTGTAACACCACATGGTTGTGGCTTACTGGTTCTGGCAGGGCTACATGGCTTCTCTCTGACTCTGCCTCCTTTCTCCCAGCATTCAGTTTATTTTTCCCTGCCTAGCTCTGCTCCCCTATAGCTCTGCTATAGGCCCAGAGCAGTTTCTTTATTCATTAACCAATAAAAGCAACATATAGACAGAAGACCTCCCACACCTGAGTCCCTGATCCCCATGTGGTGTCAGCATCTTTGTCCTTGTTTGTTCTGCTCACACCTCTTATCTGGGACTCCTCTAGTTTGTGTTCTGATTTGATCAGCACTAAGTATCTTTGTCACCCACTATGTCTGTTTCACAGCCTCACCCCCACCCTCCATCTGTCAGCATCTGTTCTATCTACTCCAGAGCTTGGGTGTTAGAATGGAGGTCCATCATTGGTGCTTCACAGACATCATGGTGGGCTTCTCACAGCAACTCAGAGGGACATTCACCAAGGTTTATTAAGGATACAGACTGAAATAAAGAAATTCAAGGGAGACCCTTGGGACACCCTAAGCACCCTAGCACCACCTTCAACTCAGCCCTTCAGCTCTGCCATCAGTGTGGTCATCTTTTTGGCCTTTAAACCCCACTGCCTGCCATTCCCATTGGCCCTCTTGCCTTTTGCTTTGCTCCTCTATTGAGTCTCCACTTGCAGCTTTCTAAGAGGGAGAATATATCAGGGACTGTGGATTAGATGCTCATGCAAAGTCACTTTGCTAGATGGCCTCAAAGTGGCTGCTGTGTGCTGAGATGCCAGCAGCCTACTAGAAAACATTTGTGACTATGGCAGTGGTGTCACAGGGTACAAAGCATGGTGACCAGTGTCTAGGGGATGTTTGTTGCTGCCATCTTCAGATTGGAGCATGCATTGAAGACTGTTGTTGTGGTTTTAAGAAAAGGTTGCCCGTGGGTCCAGGTGAAAGATGCAGAATCTGGGTCCAGGGCCTCCTGAGGACTCATCTGCTCAGGTAGCAAGCGTGGTCTGAAGCTCGAAGCTCATTTCAGTTCATGGCATCCCTAGTGGCAGGCACACTCTGTCTGGAAGGCTCTCCGGACACCTTGCTTTCTAGTCCATCTTGTCTTTGAAAAGACCACATCATTCATCTATGTTATACATGTTCTGCATGCCCCCCAGCCTTCGTGGTTTTTATTCCACCCACCACATGTTCTGTCCCCCCACCCCAGTTTTCACAGAGAAGGTAAGTGATGTAGCCTGGTCTCTGAGCTCTGTCCTGAGGACATAGCTGGCCAAGGGTCTGTACCCCCAGCCTCTCCTGCAGCATTTTGTCATTTTTGCCAGTATGGGGGGGAGGTGGAGTGTTTCTCCCGCCTTCTCTTAATTACTCTTTGTCAAGTTGCCAGACAGGTGAGGTGAAGCAAAGAATAGCATTTCCACAGAAGACATGAGAATGTGAATCTCTGAGAGCAAGTGATCAGCCCGTGTTACTTGCACCTCCTGGGCACCATCTCTGACACAGAGATGGCTAATGATTGGTGTATAAGGTATTGAAAGCTCATGAACCTTTCCTTGGGTCCACCGGTCCAATTTCTGAATCCACGTCTGTCTCTTGTTAGCTTTGTGACTTAAGGGAGATTCCTTCATGTTCCTGAGCCTAGTTCCTCATTTGTAAAATGAGGATAATAAGAGCTGCCTGCCTATCACACAGGAGCAAGTGAAGAGGGGACCACGGATCCCAGTGCAGACCACACACTAGGCGAGCTGCCTGGGTGGCATTCTTCCCTATGACTACATCCAAGCATGCTAGAGAAGCCTTGCCCAGCACACCTCCACAGACGTGTTCCCTGCACCACCCTGGCTCCAGCCTCCATGTTCTCTCTACAATGACTGCCACAGTGATTCATTTTGGGAACAGAGTCCTTCAGTGACATGCTCTGGACATTTTAGGAGGAGATCAAAGACCTCTCTATGTAATGGCCATGCCCCTCTCCTGCCAAGAAGAAAATCAACACTCAAAACTCTCACATGGTTTCGCACCACACTATTTTCAACAGAGCTCCAGGGACTCCCAGAACTCTGAAGCCACGTGCAAAACTCCCTTCCTTGTCTGGCCACTAGAGCCAGTGCAGTGCCTGAATTACATTGTCCTGTCGGGACCCAACTCAAGTCTTTCTCCTGTGAACTGGCTGGGACAACCCATCATTTTGAGTTAACTTGATGAGGCGAGCATCAAAAGCAAGAGGAGCAACTCTGATATAGTGAACACCCAAAGCAAGAGGAGTGACCCTGATGTAGTGAACATCAAAAGCCAAGAGTGGGACCCTGATATTGTGAGCAAGAGTAAGGGGCGTGACCCCATGGGATGAGCGTAAAGAGTAAAGAGTGCAAGTGGAGGGCCAGGAATGTTCCATTCAGAGAAGGCTGCAGAATGGGGTTGTATGGACCCACCTGTGGGAGACACAGCAGTGAGGATCAGGTGAGAAGGCGCTGAAACACTCAAAGTAGCTAACCCTCTTCCAAGGATTGTACAAGAAGGAAAAAAAATATGTCACCAGGTCAAAGGAACTGAAATCCTCCAGCAGGGAAAGGAGGTGAACAACGCAACAGAATCTGTGGGCTCTTTTAGCTTAGGGGCTCCCAGCAAAGGAGATGGACCTGCAGTGTGCTGGTATGCCTAAAGCCCTGGCAGGGCAAGACAGAGGGTTGCCTATCCTGTCTGGGTTTGCCATGGCAACATGAGGGCCGCAGAAATAGGGTTCCCTTGGGATTGTACTGAGACCAATTTTTGAATACAGTTAACTGTTCTGAAAGAGAAAATACTTTCTCTTGAGGAAGAATCAATTCAAGATTCTGTTGTCTTTTGTTCATCCATCAGTAGGTGAGCGAGCTTTGCAAGAATGAGTGTGGGGAGTCCCCAGATGCAAGCTGTGCACAGCTGTACTCCCAGGGGCAGGGAAGAGGCAGTCTTCAGTGGCTGCAATGGTACCCTAGGCTATGGCCAACAAGGAACTTTCTAGAGTGCTAGAAACTCTGAGTTGGTTGACTCCTGGGCTAGGACAATGTCTAGACTTTTCTAAGCACACCTTTGACTCTATCTCCACCTTGACCTTGAGCTCATCAACAAATTTATAAATTGGGAGTTTAAAACCACACTTTTTAGTAAACGTGGAAAATAGCAGAACACGGGATAGGTGCACCAAACAAACTCGAAAACCATTACAGAAAAGACGTGTTCCCTGCAATACCCAGATTCAGATGCGACTGACATGGAGAGCTCTGATTCCACCCCCCATCACTTGCTTCCACTGACTAACACGTGTAGTCACGCATCCATCAACTTGCTGGACCTTCAGTTTTACTGCTTATAAACCCTCACAGCCTCCTGCAATCCATAACCAGTCAACATTTGCTCAGAAGGATAACTTGGTCATTCAGTACGAAGAATGAGGTGGGGATGAGAGCTGAGGGAATGGACCTAATTGCAGCCTGCCCCTGGAACCTTAAGGAATCTTTTCACTGGACTGAATGTCAAAAAAAAATCTCTCCTCATAAGGCATAAAATGCTCTGCAACATTATTGAAAACACTCCTGTGAGAGATTTGTCTTTGCTTCTGTGATGCAAAACCAGTCCCAAAAGATGCCTTTGTAAGCTGTCCTTTGAACCAATAAGGACACTGAACAAAACCCCTTTCCTGTATTGTTTCATTTGCATTTGGTTCAGACAGGTCTGTGACCTCTCTAAATGAGATGGGTCTCCCTTTTGTGGGGAAAAGAATAGTCTGAAGGTTTGCTGCAGGCTGCTTGGGTGGTCCCGTGTGGATTTTCCCATGGCTTGAGCCTCTTTCCCGTAGTCCTTGCCTGGGGGCATCCATAGGCAGGTTTCCCCTTCTCAAGTGCTTCTTAGCCTAAGATTTGTTAGGGGTGGAGCACTGAGCCCTGCTTTTATCTCCAAGGCACTCAAGAGCGTCTACCCCTTTAGTAGGTGAGTCACTGGATGATATTCATTGGCTTGTTTTTCTTCCTTTCTGGTGTTTGCTCTTAGAATAGGCAGAGGACCCCGAGAGCTGTACTGACTCTCATTTCTTAATCAGACACCTTCATTTCCCAAATGATTCTGAGTCTAGCTTTACTTACTTACTATGAAATCAGAGCCTGGCTGGCTGGGCTAACTAGAAGTTGAAGGACATCTGCCCGAGGATGGCAGACATTGGTTGTTGGAAAGAGCGCCAGAGCTGAGCTTCTTGCTGCCATTGCTCTTCCACGCCTGCTCTTGGGTGGAACACAGGGATTCTTTACTCATCCTCACAAGGTCATTTTCTCCCTGAAGCCCTTTGTCCTACCTCCTAAGCATGATTTCAAGCCAATACTGAAGGAGCTGAGATTCCCTGAATGGTGAAGGAAGAAACACAGAAAACCAAACGGTTCCTACCATGAACCAACCCAACCTAATGAGTGTGCTTGTCACCAGCACTCAAGTTGCATAGTCTCCTGAAAACCTTCTTTGATAGGGAACGTGGCCACAAGGTTCCTTAAATGTTACCTACCCATAAGTTTATGTTAATGGGGAAAAAGACGCCCTTTGGCAGGCGAAAAGCTGCTGATACCTAACTAGCAGGGGATGGTTTGGGGCAGAGGTTCAAAGTGAACATTGAAACAGAGGCAAGGAAGGGAAAGGATAGGAGGCTTAACTGGCATCTGCAGCAGTAAACAGTTAGGGATCTTCCTTCAGGCTTCCACTCTTTGAATTGAAACAGCGGAAGAGCAGAGAGGTTTGGCAGAGTCCTTGCTCTGTCTCTGTTGCACTTCCACTGATGAGAAGTAATGAGACCCTTCCTAGACTCCATGCTTGCTATATATTGAAGACGGAGGAGAGAAGACCTTACTGCTATCACATTTTCATGAAAACAAACCTCAGTTAACTTTCAACAAAAACATCCCCAGTGCCCCACTGGGATTTTGTCTTTCTGTGATCTCTGTCTGGCTATCATTGAACCATTTAAGCTTGAAGTGTGAAGACTTTTTTCCATTAGGGCATCAAGGCACTCTGAAGTGGCTCACAGACATAGACTGGGTTGCTGGATAGCATCATTCATCGCCCAGATGACCTTCTACAATCTAGCTCCCATCTGAGATACCCACTGAGCAAAATATACTTGTGTTCTTTTAGAGGGAAGGTTGAGGATCATTTTCTAAATGACGTGACTGGCTTTTGTAGGTCTCATGTGAGCTTCTGGACATCACTAGTTTCTTAGGCTTTTCAAAACCCAGGCAGCTGGTTGAACTGTCAGGTCTGCCTCAACACTTCTGGGCTGTCCAACACTACCTAATTTTGGAGAGGGGATTCCCTTCTGACTGTCTATAGTAGTTAGTACTTAAGAGGAAAGAGAGGAGAAAATGTCAGAGTGGGACACAGGAGTATGGAAGGTAACCACAGATTGACCATAATATGATATATATTCCTCATACCACTTAGTGCTTTACCCAATATTATCCCCATTTTACAGATTGAGGAGACTGAGGTTTAAAGAGGTTAAGTAACTTGTCTAAAGTCTCATGTCTAGTATCTAACAGGATCCAGAATTGAAAATCGAGGCTTTCTTATTTTGGAGCTTGAGCTCCCAATTCCACTTGCTATTGAAGAGTCAAACCAAGAAAAAGACATGTCTAAATGATCTCATACCCTGCTATTTGATTGACTGACCTTCATGAGACTTTTTGTCACTAAGTGGGAAAGGCAGGAAAGAAGTTCAGGGTGTCCCCTAGAATCAGTTAAGAGTCACTCAACCTGCCCGCTTAGACTGAAGTTGAGAGGTTGCATTTTCTCAGCAGATCTGGCCTGAGAGCAATCAGTTAGAGATGTTGGTGTCCTGACTACAATGTTTTTAGTAGCTTAAGGCAATATTTCCATCCTCTATCTTCCTTACTCCTCAGCTTTGCCCACAGGAACCGCTGCCACAAAGGCCTGGGCAGGAGATGGAGATGCTGGGTCATGAGCACTTGGGTTGAGGTTTTGAGGAAGGATATGGAAGCCAAAGACTAACAAGAGGCCTTGGCATCATTTGGGACCACCCTTCACTCTTGTATGCCATTTCGTTGGGCACTTCAGTGAGGTTCGTGATGTAAGGGCCAGCTGCTCACTTAATCTATCCCAGCATCCTTAGCGCCACCTCAGAACTAACTGCCAACAACACTTGCCTGCCCCAACAGAATTTAACGGAAGCTGCCAACAGCCTTCCTCTGACCTCATTGGATAGAACCCGCTGTGTCCACAGATAAAAACGCCTCTCTTTCTTCTGAAATAGTCTTCCTGCTATATCTTGCAGTGGGCAATCCTCTTGTGTGGTGTCCAGGCAAAAAACAGAGGAGCTAGTTATTCATTTATCCCCACAAGGGACCTCTTTTTCCCATACCAAGTATACAAATAATTCCCATAAGGAGAGGCTGTTGAGAGTGGACAAAAGAACAGACCATGTATGGTGATTAAAAAAAATGTTGGGCCAGGGTTGTCTGCCCCTCAGCTTTAACCAGCTTTGTTGACTTTCCTGCTGACAGAAGTGGAATATATTTATTCAACAGACCTTGCTAATCTTCTCCCCAGAGATCTTGTAGCCTCGCTGGAGGCCGGGGAAAGTATTCATTAGTGGAAACCTTTAGGAACCAGTTCCCTTTGGGAGGCAGTGAGTAGCACACATCTGGGGACATGTGTGTAGAAAGAGTGAAAGTAGCAGAAGAAAATCTCTGGGGTCCAGGGTGTGGTTATATTAAGATAGAGCCGTCTGGGAGGGTGGAGACATAACTCTCATTATATTGAAAGGTAGACTTCGTGATGACTGACAAAGAAGATGTCCAGAGAGTTTCTTCTTAGTCATTTGCTCTAGGCTGATGGGCAAATCCACACGCACACACTGGCATCTTCATGTCCCTGTCTTGCCCTTTTAGAAGCTTTTGTTTCTCCAGCCTGGAGTTTATGAGTTAGATTAAAATATCAAGGAAGGTTATAGTTGCTTTTTCTCCATAAGCCAAAAAAGTTGGACTTCCATGAATTTCTAGTGGGGGTTCAAAGCAACACAGAGGGAAAGCCCCGATTTTAACTTTTCCTCTTGGCTCAGATAAGCAGCTACTCTGGGAGAACTGTTCTCTGAAAAGATTCTTTAATGGCTAAGAGGGAAAATAGCCAGGAAAAGAGATGTAAGCTGTAAAGAAATCCACCCCCAAAGGTAGTGATCTTTACACAAAACCCTGTTGTGACTAGCGCACATTCTTTCCTAGAGGGAATGTCTAGCAGGATGCTAGACACTGCCTGATGAGACCCACTACCTCCTGCTTCATTTGCAGTCCACATGGGCAGAGGGAGGGTTCCTCTATAGCCCTGTTGCTCTTGGCTGCTGAGCCAAATGAAGTGGGGTGGGTCTCTCAGCACTGGTGACCACTGTGAACAGTACGTGACTTTGGTTTAGGAGCACAAACAAAACCACAGTCACGGCAGAAGGCAGGCATCTTCCCTCCTTTTAAGCAATCAAGTAAGGGGAAAGAATCTCACTGACAAAGAGGTATCATTTGTTTCCGCAGCCCCAAATGCTGGTTGCAAAGTGTGCAGAAACCATAGCGTCTGTCTGTTCCTCCTCTTCCACTCAGGTACTGGCGTTTTACTCTTCAGTGTATGAAGATGAAGAAAGGCCCTAAGCAGGAGGTGCCTCGCTCTTCCGGAACCTGTCTCTCATCTGAGTCGTTTGTGTTCCTGCACCTATTTTCTCTTCTGTAGTAGTTGATTCTTCCCAGGCCGTGAGTGGCAGAGGGAGGATGTATTTTTCCATAGCACACACCCGCTCACTTAATATTTATTCAGGGTTATCATGTGCTCTGAGCTCTCTCCTAGGTGAGGATGGTGAAAATAATCCAAAGAGGAGAAAAAAAATTCCAGGATCTGTATTTGGGTAGACATGATTTCATCAAGAGGGGGATAAAAGGTTTTGGGGATCAGGGTCAGAAGGAATTGCAGCGATTTCTGAATATCTGGTAGACATGAGAGCCTAACATGGACACAGCGTGTGATACCACTACAGGGGGCTTCTGGTCACTTGGTTTTGAAGGCATAGTGAGTACAGGACAGGGTAGTGGTACCACTGTCAGATGTGACATCAGATCCTGAAGTCTGGACAGGGTAGTGGTACCGCTGTCAGATGTGACATCAGATCCTGAAGTTTGGACAGGGTAGTGGTACCACTGTCAGATGTGACACCAGATCCTGAAGTCTGGAGTTTGGTTTCTGTAAGGGGACTTTACATGATAATGCCACTGGTGGATTTAAGGATGACTTGAGACTGACTGTTCAGCGGGGAAGAACAGTCTGGCTTGTTGGCTTCCTTTATAAAGGTATTGACTATTTCCTACCTACCCACCCTCTGCAGTAAGGGCAGCTGTGCACATGAACCAAGGAGGGTCTGGATTCTTCTGTGGTTTATCTCTGGGTCTGGACAGACTTGGATACTTGAGGAATCTAAGAGGCAGACCTCCCACCTAGTTGAAAGGGAAGCCCTAGCTACTCCAGTGAAGACATGTTCCTTCAGGACTAAGAGGAATGGAACAGAAACAGGAGATACTACACTCCAACACAGGGCCCGGGGGCACCTGCTGGGGGCGAGAGCAGAGGTGTTGGCTTGCACCACACTCTGCCAATCTGCCCTGCAGCCTGGGCATTGCCACTAACTTGCTGTGTGACCTTGAACAAGTCACTTTTCTTCTTGGGGGCCTGAGTCTCCTTATCTGTAAACAGAGAAGTGAGGCAGGATGATCTTTAATGCTGTTGTGAGCTTTTAATGCTGTCTGCGGGCTTCTCTAAAAACAAAACAAAACAAAACAAAAAAAGAAAACCAACAAAGAACAAAACAACAGACCAATGAATGCCACCCCCAGCCCTGCCAAGGGAGGCAAAATAGTGCAGCAAGTCATTCACCTTTGACATCCAGCTCTTGACCACAGGCAACGCTTTGCTTTAAAAACCCAAAAGGGATTCAAAGTATGGGCTGTGGAGTTGGAATATAGGATCCGTCCTCGGTGGCTTTTGCTGCAGGGAGAACTGGCTTTCTCTGATTTGACCCTTCGTGACCCTGGACAGCACTTATGATCTGGTCGCAACACAGACCATTATGAGAAGCAAAAGAGTGATTTATCCCTGTGTTGCATTCTTCAGGGACCAACAACTCAAAGCAGAGACTTGAGGCGACCAAGGTTTTCCCAGAATCCATCTGGGGCTGCTTTAGAGAGCCAGGTGGCTTCTATTCTAGTTTTACTTGGTGTCATATTAACTCTGTCATGCTGATATGAGAACAGCAGGAAGTATTGGAGCAGAGGGGTTCTATTCCAGGACCTAATGACAAAGGGCCATGGCTGTCTGTGATCAGCCACCCTGGCTCATGAAGTTGAAACTGACTTGTTAACCTCATTTACATCAGGAGTCATAACTATATTCTGCTTTTTGTCAGGCTCAGAACCAAATCCAGACTATCTTTTCAGCTCGTGTTAATGCCTGCTATGGGAACCGAAGTCACTAGCCTGAGCACGGATGTTTCTTCCATGTTCTAGGTGGCTTCTTCCAGGGAAGGTCCTAATCATTTCCCTTTTCAGTGACGCCGAATCCAGTGGAGGGACAGCGATTGGATGCACCCAATGGGCTCTAACAGTTATCCTGGGGAGATAGGATACATTACTGTATTGGCAGGTGCACTTGGGCCTGATAATCCTGCATTAAGTGTGACCCCAGCTGGGTGCCCCGCCTGGGTGGGGAGAATGAGTGCTGGTCAGCACAGCAGGAACAAACCAAGAATTTTGCCTCTCAGGACAGGCAGATTCCTAAAGTGAAACTAAGTGGTCCCTGCAGAGCAAGAGCAGGCCAGCTAGTGAAGCTAGAGGAGCATCCCTCCTTAGCCTACTTCTTATTCTTGAGGACCTGAGTGTGGCCAGTGTGACTGCAGAAACGTCAAAGCAGCAGCTCTTCAGTCTGGGGAGGGTTGCTGGGAGAAAAAAAAAACGTTATTTTGTTATCAAATGGTGGAAGAGCCGTGCTTGCTTCTCAGCACTCCTTAGCCACTCTTCCTCCATGTTATGATTTCTGATGCTCCCCAGAGCTCCCTTTTTCTGGAATGCTTCTTCACCAATTTGCTTCAGAAGTCACTTCGATGCCCAGGCCCCGCCTGCTACACATTTCGCTCAAATTGTCTGACAAGCCTAGAGCTTCGAGAGAAGGGAGGAGCTCAGGGAACCTGCCCAGCCTAGGTGGATAGGACTGTTCAGGATGGAGCTTTGGT
>LOJH01060294.1:0-11146 GCA_001685095.1 Ellobius talpinus
CAGCAATGCAGAAGTGTTCCCTTTTCCCCACAACCTCTCCAGCATAAGTTGTTGGAAACTAACTTTCTCTCTCTCAACAACTTGATTAGTTGCCAGTAGCCGCATGCCTGCCTCCACTTTCCATGCTGAGATCTGGTTTGGCTTGAGCTTACGTATACTGACTGTGCGTACCAGCTCACAATTTCTGTGAGTCCATCTGCGCAGCAGCTCTGTTATGCCTTGAGGACATTGTTTCCTTGTATTCATTCACAGCCGATGGGTCTTACAGAAGAGGGGTCTGGCCCCTCTTCCTCAGTGTATCTTTTAATTGAAATTCCCTGCTATCTCTGAAGTAGTTGACAGTCTTATGTACAGATGACCCACTGGGTCCTTTCTAGGAAATGGGGCAGCAATCAAAAGGGAAACAACAGGTTTAGTGCAGTCTCAGTAGCAAGGGAAGGAAGGGGTATGGGGTAAGGGGGTAGAGAGGGGAAAGGGAAGTGCCTTGACTTGTAACTCAAGCTTCTTTGGAATGAAATTCCTGGACTCTTGTGATTAGAAGGGAGCATGGCAAGAGGGCATGGAAGGACATGGCACAGTGGATCTTAGAGCCAGGCTGATGGCCACACTTCTCTCTCTGCTCCCTCAAGCATGCACCTGAGAAGTTACAAAGTATCAGATGCGCTGGGCGGAGAGGCTGGCCTGCTAAGACCTGCACAGGAAGCACCACAATTTCAGTTTCCTCGTGTATGTACCTGTAAGGCATTCTTCTCTGGGACAGTGCACCATCACGCACAACAGAGTCAATGCTGGTGGCTTCTGGCTAAGCCCTCAGATGTCATCACTGTGTGGCTTGAGCTGCTGGGCTTCCACCTGCAGCTGGAATCTGGCGTCTAAGGAGACTCAGAAGTCCTTTTGGCCAGAATTTGTTGTGAAGTTATTGACATCCTTTAATTCACACTAACACAAGCAGGCACTCTGCAATTATCTCACCACAGAGGCGGAGAGATGGTAATCCTTTCTGCTCACCATATAATGAATGCCTTGCAGAGGTGGTGGGAGGCAAGAGCTCAGAATATTTATGACGCCTCTTGATTGACTCTTACATTTATTCTCAAGTGACAATTCCAGCCATGCATAAGACAGCCAGATAACTATTTAAGGGAACACCTTATTTTTGGAAGTGTTATTTTTTTCTTCCTAAAATGGTAAGAGACTTCACCGGCAGTTTTATTTTATTTTATTTTTTTGCTTCTGTTCCTCGAGAACTTTGTCGGCTTGAGGATGACTTGACAGAGGAAACTTTCAATGAGGACTAGAGAGTGTCATTGGATTCCCAAGTTGGATAAGATCTTGGAGTCACCCATTCTCACTACCAAGGTTTTTTATTTTTATTTATTTATTTTTTTTAATGAATCAAAGATGAGGTGCAGACAGGAGACAGGTGAATCGGTTCCTGCCAGATCACCTGAAAGACCACGAATCAGAGATAATTTTCTTCACACATGGGCCACTCAGACTCAGATTCTTGTGATTTCATTTCCATTACCTCTGAAGGAGAGTCCCTCCTGGAGGGGGTGAACTGCCCTGGCTCTCCCTGCCTGTTTGCCTTAACTTCCCAGGAATAACTGGAGAATGCTGGGGGGATAAGAAGGGACTGGCCAGCAAGCTGGTTTGTATCCAGTGTTTTCTAGAAACAGGATGTCCTTTGATGCCTTAGTTTTGTGCTCGGGCTATCTAGGGCATAACATCTAGCGGTCGCCTTCAGGACCCTGTAGTTGTACTAGCAGGATGTGTGCAGAGTGAAGCCTATTCACTCTGGAATGCTCACTTGAACCTCAGGGGACTGGCTGACAAGGCTTCTGCTGCCCTTCTGTAAGCAATGAACTTGTTCCATGTCCCTGGGGCGTGGGGCTGCTCTCTCTCAGTAGACACAGGCAGGCTGACAACCAGGAGAGAGCAAGTTTGTGTCACGCCTGCCACTCTCTGCTGCTTCCTCCTTCAAGACCTTGCAGTGTGTGCTAAATCCAGACCTTCAACTGGGCCTAAGGATTTTCAAGGAAGACAGAGATTTCCTTCTGGTGTTACTGGGTCAGCACTCACTGCTTGTGAAATACTCATGGATGTTTTCAAATGTGTGCTGTTCAGAAAACAGCACCCATTGCATTCACTGTGTTCCTCAAAGGGATCTTGACACCTGTAGGCCATCCCAAGTAGGACAACATGAGCAAACTCTGCTCATTTCAGCCCTGCAGTTAGGGAGCTTTCTTATTAGGTATTGACTGTGTGTCTGGTCTTGTGTGGAGTTGATTGGTTCTTGCAGTTTCTGTAAAAGAGATGTAAGCTATCCCAGAAGTGATATCTGAGAGCTTCTCCAGTGTCTGCCAGTCTCACTTCCTACTCTCCTTGAGGTGTTATTTCACCTACCAGGAATCAGGGAACAGTTCCTTCCTATTTCTGGTTGTCTGAGTGGAGTTATGAACCATACTGTGTAGACAGAGACAGGGTTCTGATGTCTGCATGCTGGGTGCTCTTAGGTAATCAGGTNGGACCTGTGGGACCTTTGCCACCCTGGAACTTTTTGCTCCTACCATGCAATTTTCAAGCAGCTTTCACTGGACTCCCTTACAGAGCGCAGTACCGGGAGATAAATGTTGAGTGGTTTGCACTTGAAAAATGTTAGATAACTTCTAGATTCCAGATTTAGAGTTCACTTTAGATACTTCTGGCCTCAATTCAAACAGATGAATCAGAGACATATAGCTTTGGTCTTGGCATTGGTTTTCTTACCACCTAAGAATCCTTTCAAAAGTTATCTTGCTTTTTCCAGAATTTAAATATAAATTAGTGTCTTAAAAAATCTACATGGATGTCTTAGGGGATATCATGAAGTACATAACATATAAGATGTTTCTTAGTTATTTCAATCAATCAATAAACCAATCAATTGGTCTTTATTGAGAAACTGTTATATACTGGGATAAAATGGTAAGTTAAAATTTCTTCCCATAAGAAGTCAGGAGATAACTAGTAAATAACTAATAGATAACTAGTAGATAGGTAGTAAAACAATACACAGTTGGGAGAATTTCAGACACGGAAGAGTAGGAGCTGGCCAGAGTTCTCACCTATATAGTAGCAAACAAATATAGTTCTCAATCTATATAATAACAAATTATATAGATTGGAACTTTGACAAATTTAAATAGGTAAAGAACTCTGGAACAAATGAATAAGATTACAGAATCACATGGAAGCCTTGGTCATAAGTGAGGACAGGCAACAGGTGAATTCTCTGGGGGATAGGCTAACACTCACGCCCAACTCTGAACTCTTCCAGCTTCTGCCCTTTATTTGAGGAGGGACCCTCATGAGTTCAGGGAGGTAGCAGTCAGGCTTAGCTCACGTTTGACAATCTAGCTAGTGGTGGGTAGGGAAAGAGTGGCCCTTTTCTCACAGTGTTTGGGATTCAGGGCTGCTGGACACATAAGTTTATAGACTGGACAGCAATGAGAAAGGCTTAGGGATTCACAGGGGACTTTTCCAAATGGACAATTCTGGAGCTAAGACCTTAAGACAAGAAAAACAGACTGAGCCTTGGCAAAATATTTCAACCACAATGTCCAAGCCGAAGACTCTGCTAGAGAAAGAAGCAGAAAGAATGAAGGGCCAGCTGGTGGGACAGAAAATAATGGATGGATTGGAAGTTGTCACCCTTGCAAATTCCAGAAGTAGGCATTGTTTTTACTCTGTGGTGGAAACCATTGCAGGTTTAGATGTAACTTGTTTGTAAGGGAAACACTACGAGAGCAGGTTCTGAGCCAATCATATCTTTATTAAAATTAATTAATTCTGTTGTATTTTTGAGTTTGGGCATGCATATGCCACAGCAAATATGTGGCCATCAGAGGGCAACTTTTTGGGAGTAATTTCTCTCCTTCCACTTTGTTTCCGAGGCAGAGTCTTTCTTGTGTCTGCTGCTGTGCTGTGTGCTCCAGGCTAGCCCATGAACTTCTTGCTGTTTCTCCTGTCTGTGACTCCCACCTTACAGTGGGAGTCTGAGACTACAGATGTGAGCCACACTGGCTTTTTTACATGAGTTCCCAGGGTCAAACTCAGGTCCTCAAGCTTGTGTGCCACGAGCTTTACCTGCTAAGCCATCTTCTGAGCCCTGAGCCAACTGTGTGGTAGTAAGGTGACCGACCATTGCTGCACATGGAGAACCGGCCATTGAGACTGTTCCGGAAGATGACAGCAATAAGAGTTGGCTGTAGCCAAGGAGATGAAAAGAAGGGGTCGGCTTGTGGAGGGGAAAGTCCCGTAGACGTTGTGGGAGGTGGGAAGCACAGTGATAACGAGATCGAGACAGTAGAGATGGGGTAGTGGGGGGATGGGTATAGGATGGTGATCCGCAGTCGGGTGTCAGGGCAGCACGTGACACTGTAGTATGGAGAAGACAGTCAGTTCCATTAACAAAATACCCATGCATAGTTAAGAAGAAGGAAGGTTTATTAGGTTGGCAGTTTGGAGGTTCAAACTCAAGATTAAGTGGCCATGGGCCGAGTCTTAAGCCATATCATTGGAAGGCAGCGTCTTGGATAAGGTCGTGTGCCAAGCAGGGCTGGCGGGTATTGTCGTGACCGTCTCAGAAACACAGCTGTCACTCCAGCAGAGAAGCCAAATGGGACATCGCTCTGCTGGATATGGAAGTCCAGATGGTGGCAGCCGAGGACTGGGGCCATGTGTGGAGAAGTTTGTCTTAAAGGAAAAAAGAGGTGGGGCTAAGTATCCATTCCCAAGTGCTCTTCTAGGGACCTGACTCATAGTTGGTTCTGTACCCACTCACCTGGGCTCCACAGATTCTCTTCTCGCAGGCCCCACAACAAAGGTCAGAGCTCGCTGTGACTATGTTCACATTCCTCCAAGTTCATATGAGTCACCACCAGTTTTGTGATACCAGCTTTCTTTTTAGGTACCCTTAGGGATGTCTTTGACACCGTGATGTGTAATATTAATTATTGATGTTAATTATCAAATCTAGAACTACCTGTCGCCCACTCTAGGTAGCACCGTTCCTTGGTGGAGATCTTAGACCGCACAAAGGTAACGAATGAGCCGAGCACTCATCTTGCTCTCTGCTTCCTGGTTCTGAACACTTCAAGCTCCTGCTGCCTTAGCTTCCTCACCGGGGAGGACTGTACCCTTAACTGGGAGCTCAAATAAGCCTTTCTCCCTCCCATTGTTTGGTCGGGGCACTTGATAGCAGCGACAGGAAAAGAAGCTAGCACAGACACCAAGAAGCCAAAAGGCACGGAGTTGTTCAATCCGGCTGCTGCTTAGTCTGGTGTTTGGTGGAGAAGGTTATTTTAGAAGAATAAGGAGTAGAATATGAGCAGACAGACCAGATAGTTGCTGTGTGTGCAACATCTTCTTGGTGCTGTGTTATGGGGTTCCTGTAAGCCCTCCAGCAAACTTTTACATGTATGATCATTCATGCTACATGCTGAGGTTCACCAACCCCGGAAACCTTGTGTGGGGGTTAGAATGAACCTGTTTCCCATGTATGTAACAAACTCTTTGCGTGGTGACAGTGAGATGCTTGAAAATATGGCCTTTCTTCTCTCAGAATGCCTCTTCAGACTCAGGGATTTTACCACTGAGGACTGTCCTGTGTCCCCAAGGCACTGCCAGCTGTGCATTTCTGGGTCCGTGTGCACACCCTCCTCTTCTGGCTCCTTGTTTACCTACAAGATGGTGTCTGGGTATTATTCTTTTTTTAAAATACTTTTTTCCTTTAATTTTTGAGATGATAAGTACAACATTTCCCCTTCTCTTTACCAGTTGGTTGTCCAATACCAAATGGTCAGTCCTGGTGAGACTTCTCATACTGAGAAGGACTCGTTTCTCTTCCTTTATGTCCTGATGGACAGGAAGGGTTTTTGGCATGTTTGCTGTGAGCACTGGTCCTGCTGTGGTTTCTACATTTAGATAGTCTGTAGAACACAGCTCTACGTTCTGTGCCATTGTTTCTACATGTCGTAGTACAGTTTCTGACATAGAGAAGCAGGTAACACACCTTGTGTTAAAAGTTAGTTTAGAATCAGTTTTAGTGTGTTAAGTTCTATTATGGTAACGGTAACCAAGGAATTAGAGCCACTTCTTACTTTTAGAGGGAATATTTATTTATTTGTGTGCGTATGTGTGTGCATGTGTGTGCACGCATACATTTGCACACATGTGTGCCACTGCACATCTGTAGAAGGTCAGAGGACAACTTGGAGGGCCATTTCTCTCTTTCTACCCCATGAATTCTGGAAATTCGATACAGGTCAACCAGTTTGGCAGCAAGAGCCTTTGCTCTCTGAGCTATCTTGCCAGTCCAGGAGTGACTATTTAAATATTCAGGATAGTTGATTCAAGGGTCTCCCAGATGTGAAGTTAAATGAGCCTATTCTTCAAGAGTTGGAAGTGTTTATTATTGTCATTGATATTCAGGAGAGTATGTCTCACTATGTTGTTTCTATGTTAAACACTGTGAAAATAATTTGTTTCAGTTTCTCTTCTTCTAAATATAGTTCTTAAAACCTGCATATTGGCAGGTGTGTGTGTGTGCATGCGTGTGTGTGTGCGTGTGCACACGTGTGTGTGTGTGTGCATGTATGTGTGTAAGAATTGGCCTTTTTAGTCCTGACAAAGCTTGGCCTTGGCCTGGAAGAGGAGAGAACCCAGGGTGAGTGCACATAGGACATTTTCCAGCTATTAAGTCATTAACAGGAATCTGGTTATGTGAAGAACGACTAATTTAGACGGGCTTTCTAATACCTTCACAATGCCTCTGCAGTGAACTGTGTCTATGTTATATGCTACTGTGCCTGACTTTTATGTGGGTGCCAGCGTGGGCTCCATGTCTGTGAAGTGGGCACTTTACCAACGGAGCCATTTCCCAAACTCATGCTTTATTTTTTATTATAGTTTATATTATATTAGTTGAGATTAATTATGCAGCTCATGCAAATAGAATTTTATGGCAGAGGATTTTTCAGAAGCCAAGAAATAAGATAAACTCATTCGCTTTAGTATTAATGGAGTGAAATTCGACAGTAAGGCCAAGCTATCATTCGTATCTCTACTATGGTCAGTGGGCTGTCTGGCTTTTTGCCTCTCTCTCTCTCTGGTTTCTAATAAACTCTGGTGACAGGAGGAATATTGGCTCCAGTGTGTGTTTGTCAGAGGAAGGAGAACATTAGTGGACAGTGTGGAATAAAAATGAAGATCCTGATAATTTCTTTTTAAAATAACCTTTTTAGAAACAATGGCCTAAATTATCTGCAGAAAAGTTTTAATATTTTTAATATTTTTACTACATTGTGTGTGTGCATGTGTGTGCGTGCACGTGTGTGTGTGCACGTGAGTGTGTATGGTGAGCATATGCACATGAGTCACAGAGCGTACAAGGCAATCAGAGGAGAACTTGCAGGAGTCGCTCCCTTCCACTATGTAGGATCTGGAGACTGAGCTTGAGTCGTCAGACTTGGTGGCAAGTGCTTTTTCCTACTGAGCCATCTCATTAGCCCATGCAGGCTGTGTACTGAACATAAGGGATTGTGGCTATTCAGAAGTCATCACCGCCCCTTTCTTTCTTTCCTCCTTGGCTTGAAGAAGAATACAAGTGCTATTCCCTGGGGTTGAGACTGACAAGAAATTTCACTCTTTCAATAGGATTGGAAACTTTAAAATAACCCACGAGAGGAACACACAGATAATTCTGGGGAGATGACAGAGAAAAGAGGGTCGACAGTGAAATCCAGGAAATAATAAAGAATCAGAGGTCGTGAGTTTGAGAAGGAGTGGGGGTGGTAGACACAAGAGGAGTTAGTGTGAGGAGCAGAGGGGTGAAAAAATAAGGGAAAGGAAGAGCGAAGGTAAGCTTCAGAAATAGCCACACATTTTCAAACAGAAATGCAGCGTGTTCTCATTTTCCTTTGTATTTTAATTGTTGAGACGCACTTGAGACAATCACAAGTTTTAGAAGGAGCTGATGGTATGGTGAGAGGACCCATTATTTTTCTGACATATCTGAGCATAACTTGACATCATAATGCCCATATCTACTGGATACTTAAGGATACATTTTCTGCATAAAACAGTGATTAAGTTACGGACTTGATGTAGACACAGTACGGTTGTATGGCATTCCAGAGAAACAACTCAGAGCAGAGAAGACCCACAGTCTTCTCTGATTTCAGAGGGCTCATCCCCAATACTTGGATCTGTAGTGAGACGGGGTGGGGGCTGGGTGTCAAGGCCAAGGCATCACATCCCAGGGTAGCTTCCTTTTTCTAGCCAGGCACCGCCTCTCAAGTGTTCTGCCATCTTCCCAAATATCACCCCTGACTGGGAACCAAATCATCAAAAACAGAAGCCCAAGGGGACATTTCATATTCAAATTGGGTCAGACAGACTCACTCCAGTTTCACCAGAGGCCCAGAAATGTTGTTTATGGGATATTGCAGCCCAGAATAATTATCTTGCACATGTGGCCTTTGTGTGTCTGACTCTCCTTCATACTGAAGTACTGCTTTCTTTTTGTCTTGTGAACACGACACTCTCCATGGTCATGGCCAGGTGTCTTGTGGAAGTTTCTTCACTTTGCATCTTTAGAGTTCCTCAGGAGTATGTCAAGGCTCTCTGCCTGTGAAAGGAACACCTACAATGTTCTGTGATCTTTTCTTTGCTTCTGGGATTACTGATGGAACTCACATGGATGGCTGGAGAGGGTTGAGCCAGGCTTCCCCAGGAGAGCTGCTGTCTTCACTTTGGAATTCACAGGCATTTTGTAGAAGAGTTTTGCTAGGTTATTTAAATAATTTCTTTCTCATCATACTTAAGTTTGCATATTTATTTTATTTTATGAGTATAGCACCAAGTGCCCCATGTCATCCAGTGAGTTGTCATACATATTTCAGTGCTTATATTCCCAGATTTGTTCAGAAAGAGTCCCATCAGATTCATGTGAGACTTGATAGCCTTCCATAATTATTCTTGGAGTAGATCTTTTTTTTGATGCTATATGCATATGCATGTGCTGTGGGACAATGATCTTGTACTCTTAAATATTTATCAGTTTTATTGTTTTAATAAAATGCTGATAGACCAGTAACCAGGCAGGAAGTATAGGCAGGGCAACCAGAACAGGAGAATTCTGGGAAGAGGAAAGACTTAGTCTACAGTTGTTACCCAGACATAGAGGAAGCAAGTTGAGAACGTCTCACTGATAAAAGGTACCAAGCCACGTGGCTAACACAGACAAGAGTAATGGGCTAATTTAAGATGTAAGAATTAGTTAATAAGAAGCCTGAGCTAATAGATCAAACCATTTATAATTAATGTAGACCTTTGTGTGTTTCTTTGGAACTAAATAGCTATGGGACAGAAACCTCTGCCAACAGTCACATGTGTATGCATGTATGTTTGCATGTGTGTATGCATGTGTGTATCATGTGCATGTACTGGCCAGCCTAAGCCTATAGCAAGACCCTGTCTTTAAAAACAAATAAAAGTACACATCAGTTTTTAAATAATCCTTATCAGTCAAGATCTGGGATATAGAAAATTAGTGACAAACTTTGTAACACTGCTTTGAGCGTGAAACATATGATATGATTCTGATGTTTAAGAAATAAACAGTAACTTATAAAGAAACACTATCTGTCCATGTATAGAGGCAGCACTGTTGAGTGCACCATGCTCAAGAATCTTAGAGAGAGGCTGCTGTTGCAGAGAGCTGAAGGTCAGACAAGATGCCGAATAGGTGCTCAGCAACCTAGAGACTCTTAGAAGTCATATGGATGGAACAAGGGAGGCCTGAGAGAAGGGAAATTACCTGAAAAAGAAAAAGAAGGGTTCCCAAGTATGAATCTGGGAGAGACTGTACCAGCTGTTGTGGGAACCTTCCTTTCCTTTGCCTTTCTTCTGAGAGCCATCCCCAATATCCTCATGAAAGCTGAGTCTCCCAACCACCATTTGCTTGCCCAGTTCTTGCTGTGTTCCCTTGTGCTTGCTGATATGTGGTGTGTAGTTTCCTGTCCTCTCACTTACACAACCACTGGATGATGAAACAGGAGTATGTATGCACAATGCCCACAGCAGCTCCTGGCATGCAGCAGCTGATAACCATTATCGAAGGCATGGAGGAATGGAACGAGCACCAGGAAAGTATCAAGGGACATTGGGACAACCTAGAAACAGGAAAGGTTTGGTGGCTCTCACTACTGGGCAGTGACCTCGAGGGATAAAATTATCAATTAAAATGAAACAGAAAGGAATAAGGAATTGTTAAGAAGGAGGGACAATAGAAAAGAGGAGTGAAGTTTGGTACAGAGAGTAACAGTGATGGCGGTGGTGTGGCTAAGGTCAAAGCCAAATGATGCTTCCATCTTTGATTGGACATTATACTCAGAACCACGATGCTGCCAGCAGTCCCAGAGCCAAAGCCAGAGACCACAGGGATTTAAGCTTCTTAAATATCTGAGGAGAGGGGTGGATTATTCAGGTGCTATTAGCAATTGATAGCTACTAGAGGAGGGAGAGTCACTCTTCTTGAAAGATGTGAGCACTGAGAATTTCCCCGTGCACCTGTGAAAGGCTCCATACCCACATACACGCAGGCAGCAAGTTCCATGAAGGAAGATATTAAGTTAGGAGAAGGAAGGGGTGAGGAGATAGAGCAGTGAGTTGGAGGGCGAGTTGGACTGTTTATGTTTTATGGTATACATGTATGAACTTCTCAAAGAATAAAATTCCTGAAAGAAAGAAGACTTGTTAAAACCATAACACAAGGCAAGGTGTTATGGAATAATTTTTTGTACTCCGTGAAGATGTGTCTTTGTGGAAGTGCTTTCTGATTGGTTTAGTAAAAGAGCTGACTGGCCAATAGCTAGATAGGAAGAAGTTAGGCAGTAGAGCAAACGGAGAGGATGCTAGGAAGAAAGGCATGGTCACGGAGTTGCAAGATTACAGAGAATCAAGATGAAGGAACTGTGCTGAAAAAAAGGTACTGCTACATGACAGAGTGTAAATAATAAATATGAGTTAGCATTCTGCAGGGGCTCCTAACCCCGGCTACTGCCCCTCTCTTCCTACCCCATCCCAGCTTGCATTCAGGCAC
>LOJH01060295.1:0-11145 GCA_001685095.1 Ellobius talpinus
TTGTGGCTAGAATCCACTAATAAGAGAGTACATACCATATTCATCTTTTTGGGAGCCATTGATCCCCCAGCTCAACCTGTTTGGGCGCTGGGACAGGACGGTGAGTTCATCCAGGGAGTTCATTTATTTTTAATCATTTTTTTTATTTTTCATATATATGGTATTATAAATATTAGTTGCATATATTATTATGATTTTTGGCTTATCTAAATTAAATACTAATAGGTCATACATTACTCATCCAGCCACAGATTCTTTTTAAATCAGGAATAAAAATGGAGTAATGGCTTAAGGTTTCTAATACATATAGAAGATATATATCCTATTGTTTATAGTAAAACCTTTTATTCCCAATAGGTATAAGTATTTTAGTTTCCATTTAGTTCTTTTCCTTACTATTATTTTATTGTAAAATAAAACCAATAATCTTCCCAGTGGTGGCATACACCTTTAATCCCAACCCTCGGGAGGCAGAGGCAGGCCAATCTCTGTAAATTCAAGGTTATAGTCTAGAAGAGCTAGTTTTAGTACAGCCAGAGCTGTTACACAGAGAAACCCTGTCTTGAAAACCAAAATAATAATAATAGTAATAATAATAATAACCAATAAAATTTAAAATATCTTAGAATATCAGGCCATCATTTTATTGAATATACCTACTTTTAAAAGCTCAATCATAAACCAGAAGAATTTTTAGTTTTTGTTATCAATATATCAAGTTTTTTTTCTTTATTTGAAACAGATTGCTTTTATGGACTGAGCAACCCAAATTAGAAATAAAAGAATCCAAATATAAACATTGTATTAAGAAAACATTCATCGTACCTCTTTTTATAATGAGTAAGCTAAGAGAAACAGAAAAAGCAGAGAAAGTGGAAAGAAAAGATAAGCTAAAAAATTACTGTTACTTAGAAGTTTCACCAATGAAAGGCAAACTAGAACCAAAGGAGTCTTCTCCAAGATTAGAGTGAGGTATTAACCATGATATTATTTTTTCCAGACTCTTTTCTATTTTATTTTATGATTTAAGTTTTTCTTTGTGTAGTTATTTCCAGATGGATGTGGGTGACCATGGAGGGCAAAAGAACATCATAGATCAACTGGAGCTGGAGTTGCCAGGAATTCTGAACCATCTGACATAGATGCTGGAACCCAAACACTAGCATTGCAAACATAATATTGCTTTGAAATGCTGAGCCATCACATTAAGCCTCAGTTTCACATATGAATATGAAGATGCTCCATGCTTCATTGTGGTATATGAATAGGTGAATTTTTATAATTCATTGGTTCTTTATAAGGTGATTGCTGTAATTTCATTTTCATCCTATACAGCTCTGGCTTTATGGTGAAGTTGTTAGAAAACAGCAAACTAATGATCATCCCCTTACTAAAGGGTAAATTAAATATATATTGATATATCTACTGAGTCCCCAAGGAAATAAGAAAAGTTATCAGAAAAGAACAGAGAAAGAACTATATATAAAAATAGAAAAATAATAATAAAAAATGATGACAGTGGTTTGAAGAAAAGCACCAAGGAATGGAGGCCAAATCTGCAAAAATAGGTTAGTTACCTTTCAACTATATGGTATTTCAACTCTTCCTAGATACACCTTATTATCAGCTAAGAAATCCCTATATGTAGAGTTAGAGAGGAAGGAAAGAAGGAAGGGAGAGAGGGAAAGAGTGAAGTATTTCAGAAGAAAAGGAGGGAGGTAAGGAGGAAAGAAGTGGAGGAAGAGATAATGGAAAGGAATGAAGGTAAAACAAAAGAAAGAATGAGAGGTAAGAAAGAAGAGGTGATAGAAAAAGTTAGGAGTAAGGATGCATTTAAAATCTCATCAAATAATGTGCAGAAATTTAAAAATATTTGAGTGGTCTAGTATTGAATTTTAATATCTCATGTTCATGTTTCTTTCTACCATGTGAAAGATTGGTTTCATCATTTGGTCAAGAGAAGATATAGGTCAGACCTATCCACACCAGAGATTCAAGGTGAAACTAAAGTAGTTTCCATGCTATCCTCTAATTACTAAAGAAATTTTGTTTTTTTTAAAAGCCACTGATAGCTGACTTTCCATCTGAAAACCATCCCACAAGCTGCCAATTTTGAGAACTTTGTATTTGCTTTTTCATTTAGCTTCATATAAGTTACAATATTATCCTAATATTATGTACAAAGAAACTCGGCTTTCAAAGGTTAAATAACTTGATTATGATCACAAAATAAGACACTATAAAACTAATCTTTAATTTTGTTTTCTGTCTCCAAATAGAACACATTCATTTTCATATACATAGAGTAACATTTCAGTAAGTAACAATATATTCTGCAGTACAGATAGTCAGTGAATTAGTTTCTCCTAAAAATTCTCATTCACCTGTGTACCCTTCCGTTTTTCACTCCTTTGCACTGTCCTTTTTTTTTTTTGATCTTGGCACTTTAGATCATGATTATCTCTTAGATACTCTTCTTGTTTTCTCTTCACAAATTAGTACTTAATTGATCACTGTTACAGCATTTGGTTCATGGAGAAGTAAAATTATTGCTTCTATACAAAGACAATTATCTAATTGTGGCTTACTTACATTTTGTTAGGGCTTCACAAAGTGAAGAGAATTCTAAGCAGCTCAACCTGGTTCCTTCAAATATCTGTTAGAAAATCTTGAAGCTCTGTTTTCTTTACTTTCAATACTATATAATCATCATTCTCCTTGTATTAAGAATTAATATTAATTTGTAAAAACAATTATAAAAACTTGGGAAATTCATATTCTGAGTCTTCTACTAAAGAGATTTCTTTGAAGATTTGATCTATTTAGACCCTGACATAAGTGTTTTTTTTGTAAAGCACATACAAACTCTTTTTATACTCAAGAGAACTCAAAGAAATGCCAATTTCCAATTATTATTTTTGATATACATCAATATAGCCATTTGATGGAGTTTCTTTCCTGATGATGTTTTTGCATGGCTGTTGATTAAATGAACATTCTTATCAAAAATGTTGATTAAAGGAAGCCAAGACTGTGACTTACAGTAGAAGATCATTGTGAGAGTAGGATACTTACCAGCTGTATATATTAATATTCATAAAATATTCATGTTAATAAAATATACATACATCTATATAGAATATACAAATGAATCTATATATCTATTTATATTACATATGGACAAGTTTATGAACACATGAGTTTGTGTGCCTCTCTATGTGCACCTGGACAATGTTGACAAAGGTGCCATATCTGTAGCTTTTAATTTTTCAGTTGTTTGTTTATTTTATGTTTGCAGTTTGTTGGATGTCATGACAAAAGATGTCACCTCCCTAAGACTTATCCAGTTAATACTTATCATTACTTGTGATTAAGGTTTAGGTGAGAATGAAGGTTCACACATTGGTTTTAGGCTTCACTAATTGATAAACATACTGTAATTTTAGGCATCATCCCCTACATTGTACCAAATTTTAGACACATATACACACAGAGAGAGAAAGAGAGAGACCCTTTAGCTGATCTTGATATTCTAAAATTATCCAAATACTGAAGATTATTTGAAACACAGTGCAATATTTTCAGCTATGTAATCATTAAGCTGATGTGATTCTTTACCAATAAAATAATAACTTATTTTAGTCTTCTTAGAAGCAAAGTAAATAAATATTAGGGTGTGATATATTAATTAATTGAATCTATATAAAATAGTTAAATTGCATGCTAGACAGATCCAAATCCCAGACCTGACAGATAAGAAACAGATATTTGTGTCTTAGTTCAATAACCTGGAAATCTGATGTCAGGATGGTAGAGGGTCTGGAACCTGGCTTGCGGTTGATGTTTCTACTGTGTGTTCACACAGGGAAAAGAAAGCTCTGATGTTTATCTCACTTCTTATGATGGTGCCAGTCCCATCTATATGGCTGCAGGCTTATTATCACCTCTAACCCTGCTTGTCTTTCAAAATCTGATGTCCAAGTACAGTCACAATGTGATTTGGTCTTCAGCATATGGATTTGGCTATATACTCAATTTAGTCTAGCAAACATGTTTTATAATCTTTTTGGGTGAAGCCATTTATGTTCATTATGAGGATTTTGCTTCAGAATAATACGATTAAGCAAGAATACAACTCAAAAAAATATATGATGGTCTGTCCAGAATGCCATTTTGCAATGTCTATTTTTAGTAGAGAAAGTAGGAAAATAGGAGAGTGACATTTTGGATCTAATGCATCCTTTTGTTAAAGATGAGTTATATTACTTTTCATAACATATTTTCTTGGAAAATCAATAAATAATTTTATCTTTGCTTTGTCAGAGAGTATCTTTTTGGGGGTAGGTTGATTAGACATATTCATATGTGATTCATATTGCAGTTCCTTAATGTCAATGATACTTGACATGCTAAATTATATAACATTCAATGGAAGTTTATCTTGACATTTACAAGTGATGACATTAATGGAAAATAAAATAAATTTTATATTGTTTTCTCATATATCCTAAATATTAATAAAGACTCTCTACCAATATAAAACTGAGGAATACAGAAATTTAGATGTTTCAAAGGCTAAAACAATATAGTATTCTTAAGCCTCTGTAATATTTATGTGATACACATTTATATAAACACAAAAGTGCATCTATAAAAGCACCCATCACAGATGGACATATTATGGTGGACTTCATAACCTGGTTGTTTTTTCATCCTAGAAAACATGAAAATGAAAAGTTAACTCTTTGGTGTATCCAGTATTGGAAAAAGTTCCCTTTATCAGAACTATACTCATACTTTTCTTCCCTCTGTGTGTATTTATTCTACTATATTTTTGTGGTTAAACATTGTAATTCTTAATGTGAATCCTGATTTTTTATAAACTTAGCTTAAGATTTCTTGTCTTATTTTCTCAAGTTCAGGCACCCTTGATTTTCTTTAAATTTGAGTCCTTAATTATGAAACAAGCTGCTCATCTCACAGTATGTAACGAGTACTTTTGCAGTTAGTCTTCATGTATGGAAACTTGAGAAGACCTTTTAGAAACATGGATAAGAAACGTTTCATGTTTTATTTTTGAAATATTTCCACTGCTAAGTGGAAAATGAATAATCTCTTATCCAAAAAATCAAAATTCTTTTAAATATGTGTTACCGATTTCTTGTCCTCTGTACTTGTATAAGCTTTCATTTTATTTAATTCAATAAATAATACCAGGTATAATTTTATCTAAAACAAATTTGTGGTTAGTGCCTGTATAGGAAAGGTATTTACATTTTATTTTTCAGTAAGAATTTAGTACAATGGTACTGAAGCTTGCCAGTATGAATTGGTCCTGTGAATTTGGAGAAGTTAATATGACAACATTTAATTCACAAAACCAGAACACAATGTAGGCTTTAAGAGGCTGATTTCTGAAACAGATCTTGAATAGCCCTAGTGTTCCCAAGATGAAATTTAGGTCATAAAAATGGCATTTTGAAACAAAATTGCCTTTATTCTCTGTGATCTTAGCCTTGGGATACGAATCTGTTTTCAAGGAGCCTTTCAACATAAGGGTAGTGTTTATCACAAAGTAGAAAATAAAATTCTCATAAAATAAAATGGTAAAAAGGTGAATATAAAAACATTTGCTCATAAACATTTACTAAGGTTGCCCTTCTCCATTAGTGTAAAATGTAAATATACATCTCATACATTATTTCCAGAGAAAACATTGAAAATTTTATATCTCTGTTGGAGGAATAATCGAGAAAGACTGGTGATAGATAAAATGATAGATGGCTTATTTGAGGCAGAAGAAAAAGAAACCATGCAGTACAGAGTGCTTGCTTCTTTTCCTCAAATTCTTATTGTATGTTAAGTTTCACCCTGAGAGTCATAGTCTCTGCTCTGACATCATTCAAATTTTCCTGGAAGTTTTCATAGTTAAGTCCACACGTTTGATAATAATGAAGATAAAAACTGATAATAAAAGCTTAAAATCCAAATATGCCAAATAGGACTTGTGACAAGAACTCAAACAGAAATACACTTTATTGTTAATTGTGGTTTCTTATCCATGTATATCTCCTGCACATTAGATAAATTAAAAATAGAAGTTATAGAACTGTTTTTTAATTATATTTTGCTAATTGGCAATTACTCAGATTTCATAACTCCCATCAATCTCAAAATTAGTAAGCATATTTTTTAAAATAATAGTTTTAGACAGTATTTAACTAGAAATTTCAGTTTTAGATAACAATCTGTATGTAACATGATGATTAAAATTTTATAGGTATTTTGAAAAAATTCTATGTCCCCAGGAAAATATTATTCCTCAAATAGTAAATGAATGGGAATAGGCAATATTATCTATTTTCTATTTGTATGCTGCTGAAAAGAAGGAGATGGAATCTCTCTTATAATGTCCATGTTTTATTAATAAATGATTAATGGGCTTAAACAGACTAGACAACTGACTGGAAATAAATATGCACAATGCCACATCTTTATGACTGTAAGATAATTTTATTTTAAAATTCCAGATTTTCCATAATTATTTTCCTGGAAGTATCTTAAATTTGAATTAAGTCTCAGATTTGGTAGACAATTAAAAAGTCTTCTGACATAATAAATGGTATTTTTAAAATTAAAAGTATAAGGAAACAATTAAAAATTTAAAAATTAATTATATGCACATCATTTTAACATCATTGTTATAAAAGAAAAAAATTTGAAATTAAATAGCTAAAGTAAATGGCTTATTAAAAATTGTTATTCAATAAATACTTATATGCTGTTAAAATAATAAAATGATCAATCAATGTGACATAGATACAAAAATAACAGATCTATGGTTAGAGTGAGAGAAGAAGCTTACAGTTTTATTGCAGGAATATAAACATATAACTGCACATCAATTCTATTTTTTCTTTAACAATAAGTAGTTTGACTGTTTTACATGTGGAAGAGGTATGTTTGAATTTCCTAATCACAGAATGTTTAGAGTAGATCTAGTCATAACACATTTTGAATATAACACATAATGTAAATTGGTTGTATTTTGAAATACATGTATAAGACTCTTGACTGCATGCTCATTGGTTGTTCTCTATAAAAGAATACTCAAATTCTTCAAGTAAATAGGTGTAAAAACACTTGACACAAGAAGATAAAATTGAATATGAAAAAAGAATACAGGAGTTTCAACACAAACTCAGCAAGTAGTGCTCCTCACAGTTGTCAGCAGTAAGAATCATTGTCAAATACAATCCCATTAGACTTTCTGTATAAATTTCTGCTTTAACTATCAGTGGGAATCAATTATTTCCTTAGTTGTCTTTTCTATGGCTGTACTCTATCACTCCTTGGTCCTTTTCAGTGTAGTTTTGATCTCTCAGTGGGACCTTTCTGTTAATAAGATCTGATTTGATCCTTAGTGTGTTGTGATGTTATTTTTAACAACACTATTATGAATTGGAAATATAATCCTTCTTATCTCTTAAGTACTACAGTATTGCAAGTATGTATCAACTTCCATGTTTGTTTTCAACAGTCTACTTGATTTTCAATATTTCTTTATGAAATATTTTACTAGAATCATTTTATTCCTTATGGTTACTTGTGCTATGTATTCTCCTTATCTTTAATGCACAGAGACAAAGGCATATGTAGATAATATCCACACACATTTTTTCAAATTAAGTCTCACATGTGTCTTATCATTTCAGATTTTTTGTATGCGCTGGAGCATAATTAATGAACTAATATCTGCATCTTTGATTCAATTCCATTGGTCAACCTGTCTGTTTTTATGCCAATGCCAGGCTGTTTTCATTACCATAGCTCTATAATAGATCTTCATACCAAGGATGGTGATGCCTCGGGAAGTTTCTTTATTGTAAAGGATTATTTGGTTATCCTTGATTTTTTAGTTTTACATATGAAGTTGAGTAATGTTCTTTCAATGTCTGTGAAGAATTGTGTTTGGATTTTAATAGGAATTTCATTGAATATGTAGATTGCTTTTGATAGGATTCCCATTTTTACTATGTTGAGCCTACCTATCTGAGAGCATGGGAGATCTTTCCATTTTCTGGAATCTTCTTCCATATCTTTCTTCAGAGACTTAAAGGTCTTGACAAACAGGTCTTTCACTTCTTTGGATAGATATTTTATGTCATTTGGAGCTGTTGTGAAGAGTGACGATTCTCTGATTTCTTTCTCAGATTCTATATCATATGTCCATAGGAGGGCTACTGATTTTTTTGAGTTGATCTTGTATCCTGCCATATCCTGCCACATTACTGAAGGTATTTATAGGCTGTAGTAGTTCTCTGGTAGAGTTTGTGGGGTCACATATGTATACTATTATATCATCTGTAAATAAATAAGCTTGACATCTTCCTTTCCAATTTGAATCCCCTTGATCTCCTTTTGTTGTCTTATTTGCTCTAGCAAGATCATCAAAAACTATGTTGAATAGATTTGGAGAGAGTGGACCACCTTGTCTTGTTCCTGATTTTAGTGGGATCACATTGAGTTTCTCTCCATTTAATTTTATGTTGCTGTTGACTTGCTGTATATTGCTTTTATTATATTTAGATATGTTCCTTGTATCACTGATCCTCAAGACCTTTATCATGAAGGTGTGTTGAATTTTATAGAATTCTTTTCCAGTATCTAATGAGATGATAGCATTTTTTCTTTCAGTTAATTTATATGGTGAATTACCTTGAATGATTTTTGTATGTTGAAACATCCCTGCATCTATACAATGAAGCTAATTTCATCATGGTGGATGACTTTTTGATGTGTTCTTGGATTCAGTTTGTCAGCATTTTATTGAGTGTTTTTGCCTCAATGTTCATGACTGAGATTGGTCTCTAATTCTCTTTCTTGGTTGAATCTTTTTTGTGTTTCCAGAATCAGGGTAGCTGTAGAGCCATAAAAAGTTTTTGGAGATTTACTTCTGTTTCTACTATGTGGAACAATTTGAGGAGTATGGGTATGAGCCCTTCTTTGGAGTTCTGAGTTCTGGTAGAATTCTTCACTGAAACCGTCTGGCCCTGGCCTTCTTTTGCAGGGGTGGGGGAGGCTTTTGATTACTGCTACTGTTTCTTTGCAGATTGTAGTACTATTTTTAATAGTTTACCTGTTCTAGATTTAATTTCAAATATATCACCTATACAGAAAATTGTCTACTTCTTTAACATATTCCAATTTTGTAAAATATAGGTAAATCTCTGGATTTCCTCAGTGTCTGTTTCTGTGTCTCCTTTTTCATTTCTCATTTTGTCAATTTGGACGAGCTCTCTGACTTTGATTAGTTAGATATGAGTCAGTGTATCTTGTTGATTTTCTTAAATAATCAGCCCTTTGTTTCATTGATTCTTTGTATTGTTTTTCCTTCCTTCCTTCCTTCCTTCCTTCCTTCCTTTTTCTCTCTCTCTCTTATTGATTTTAACCCTCAATTTCATTGTCATATTCTTCTCCTGGGTACATCTGTTTCTTTTTCTCCTTGAACTTTCATGTGTGCTGTTAAGTCACTAGTGTGAGATTTCTCCACTTTTTTATGTAGCCACTTAATGCTATGAACTTTTCCTCTTAACAGTGCTTTCAAAGTTTCACGAAGGTTTGGGTTCATTGTGCCTTCTTTTCCAGTAATTATAGTAAATCTTTAATTTATTTATTTCTTCTTTGACTCAAGGGTGATTTAATAAAGCATTGTTCAATTTCCATGAGTTTGTGGCTTTCAGTAATTAGTGTTGTTGAATTCTAACTTTAAACCATGGTGATCCAAGAACATACAGGGGGTTATTCAATTTTTCTTTAGTATCTGTTGAGGTTTAATTTGTTGCTGAGTATGTGATCAATTTTAGAGAAAGTGCCATGAGGTGCTGAGAAGAAAGTGTAATTTTTTATGTTTGTATGTATGAAATATTCTATATATGTCTGTTAAGTTCATTTGAGTCAGGATATCTGTTAGTGCTCTCCTTTCTCTCTGCTAAGTTTTTGTCTGGTTGACCTGTCCATTAGGAACACTGGAATATTATAATCTCCTACTATTAGTGTGTGGGGATTGATGTGTGTTTTAAGCTTTAGTAATATTTCTTTTACAAATGTGGGTGCCCTTGTATTTAGGGCATATATGTTCAGAATTGTTACTTCCTCTTGGCAAATTTTCCCAGTGATAAGTATAAGTGTCCTCCAATCAATCTGTTCTGATTGACTTTAACTTGCAATCTATATAAGAGCTACACCTGCTTGTTTCTTGAGTCCATTTGATTGGAAAACCTTTTCCCAACCCTTTACTCTGAGGTGATGTCTGTCTTTGAGGCTGAGGTATCTTTCTTGTATACAACAGAAGGATGGATCTGGCTTTCATATCTATTCTCTTAGCCTGTGTCTTTTTATAGGTGAATTGAGAATATTGATATTAAGAGATATTAATGACCAGTGGTCTTTAATTACTGCTATTTTTAGTAATAGATTTTGCATGTTTCCCTTCTTTGCGGTTTGCTGTTGTGAGGTTATATGTTGCCTGTGTTTTTGTGGATGAAGTTAACTTCCTTGGGTTTGAGATTTCATTCTAGTACTTTCTGTAGGGCTGGATTTGTTGATAGATAGTATTTAAATCTAGTTTTGTCCATCAATGGTGATTGAAAGATTTGCTGGGTATAGTAGTATTGGCTTGCATCCATGCTTTCTTGGTGTCTGCAGCACATCTGCCCAGGGCCTTCTGGTTTTCATGGTTTCCACTGAGAAGTTGGGTGTAGTTCTGATAGGTCTGCCTTTATATGATATTTGGTCTTTTTTCCTTTGCAGCTATTAATATTTTTTTTATTCTCTAGGTTTGTGGTTTGGTTATTTTATGGAGAGGGGACCTTTTATTTAGACCAGCCTATTTGACATTCTGTAAACTTCTTCTCCCTTCATAGGTTCCTTCTTTAGGTTGGGAAAGTTTTCTTCTATGATTTTGTTGAATGTATTTTCTGTGCCTTTTAGCTGAAGTTCTCCTTCTTCTATTCCTATCGTTTTTAGTTATAGTCTTTTTATGTTGTTCCAGATTTCATGGAAGTTTTGTCTTAATAATTTGTTTTTTTATTTTTTTCTTTTTTCTTTTTTATTATTATTATTAAAAAATTTCCACCTCCTCCC
>LOJH01060296.1:0-11145 GCA_001685095.1 Ellobius talpinus
CTTTATTAACCAATGAAAGTAACATATAAGACAGATGACCCTCCTCCATCATAACATGAGACCTAATGCTACTACACAATCCAGCCTGGGCTTAACCATCCTTTTGCCCTGCATAGCCACACTATATATGCTAACTAGCAGCCTATTAGTCTTTAGTTATCACATCAGCTGTCCATTACTTCACTTAATGACCCCAAGGCACAATAGTGATGCTGGCAATTTTATTAACGGAGCTATAATTGCTCAGTTTTGTTGTTGTCTTACAGTGCATAGCTTATAGACAAAACTATCACAGGTATGCCTGTATAGGAAAAAACTACCATATAATGATTATATAATACCTAATGGTTCCAGGTAGCCAATATGGTTCTTTAGAGTATTATCTATAGATAAGTAACTACTGTATTCTGAAATGATGAACCTTGACACACTGATTCAATCCTTCAGGAAGTAGCATAATTAGCTCCCTTAGCTTCTTCCAGAAAGTCATAGCTTACTCTAATCCCTCTGGAATCACTTTTTGAAAAGTTTAACTGTATTACAGCTATCCCCATAATCAACAAAAGCATAATGAAATAAAAACTCGATCCAGGTTTAAAAGAGCAAAAGACCTACCTACCTGGGCAGTGATGGCACACACAGCCCTCAGGAGGTAGAGGCAGGCAGATCTCTGAGTTTCAGGCTAGCCCGGTCTAGAGTTCCAGGACAGCTAGGGTTACACAGAGAAATCCTATCTCAGAAAGGAGAATTCTCCAGCAAACTCTAAAATCACTAAGAATGTCAAAGAAAACACACATTCTTATATAGTCACACACAAAGAAACCCACTTAAAAATCTTGGAATGCATCATAATTTATGTTGAAATTGTACATGCTTACAATCACAAGTTTTACTTTGAAGGGCTAAACTTAAATGTCATACACTGATGTAGGAGGCAAAATTGGTTCAAAACGAATAAGAATTTGGATCCCCAGGAATAAGTGGCAGAAACCCAGAAGGCATTATGCATCATATAATTCAGACTGCACAGAATTAGATTGCTTCTAATTCTCAGCAAACTTCAAATACCTTAATGTCTTTCCATTGTTGCTTTGCTTAAAATGTCTTGGAAAAAATAAGAGATACATTGAACAGGGAGACACCAAAGACAAACTTTCTGCAGAGAAATCAGTAGATGTGACACAGACCAAGTTGCATACATTAACAGACATTTTATTAAGTTCTCAACAAGAGACTATAACACCAAATTGTTTAGCAGAAATCTGTTCAATTGAGAGACCAAATGGATCCAAGGAAGATGAAAATTAAATACTTAAATTAATCAAAAGGCACTAAGACACCACCTCAAACCTACCGCCACAGTGGTTATAGGCTAAGGAAGACTGCACTACAGCAAGTTATCCAATGTGAAAGTTAGCAGTTACATATCAAGAAGCAAGTCTGTCTTACAGAAGATTATGGTACAAGTACAATGATCACTGAGTCCAAGATATTTTTGGCTAGGAAAAGGACAAGATGGCTGAAGGTAAAGCCCAAAGGAAAGCAACAGGTGTAGAGAATTCAAGCTATAGAGTTAAACAGATGGCAATGGATCAGGCTTCTTCCTCCCAAAGGTTAATTACTGCATTGGGCTACCTGCCCCTGCCTAACAGGGTGCTCAACTACTGTAACTATGTTTAAGGATGCTCAGGGCTTTTGCTATAGTTTAGCACAAACCTCTGAAAATGTATCACATATGGTCTGACTTTGTTGCTAGTCATTCTGAATGACGAAAAACCCCAAAGCATTCCCGAGCAATGGAGTATGAGCTCTGTCAATGTCCTATGGACTTTGTGGAATATTCTCAATAGTCTATACATCTTTCAGCAGCTGACCTCTAGTTAAAGCTGCAAGGCTCACAAAATAAGCAAGTCAGGATGAAACAACACAAGTAGGACATCCTAGCAGTTAACAACAATCTTTCTTTTTCCAATTTAGGCTAAATTCTAATGTATCTAATGTGGGATGTAAAAATCTACACTGGAGCAAGCTGGCTCTTCTGTTGAACTCAAATACCAAGAAACACGAGGGGTGGGGTTGGTTTATTTTCAAAAAGCTTCAGAGGTTATTCTGTTATAAAGGAACATGGCTGAACAAGTAGGAGACAGACTCGCCATTGTGGGTTCTTCTGATGGCTTCTGCAAGGATCATGGAGATGTCAATAACCTACAAACGCAAGAAATTTACCAGGTTAGTATGAAGGGACAGAGTTTGCTGGTCCATCTGCAGCCTAGAAAGCACCGTTACTAAGAATCTAGCACTCAGCTCTTCCTTTTTCACTATAATTACTTAGAAAGAGTTAAGATGCTAGTAATAATGGGACAAATACAAGATCATCAAAACATTGACGCTGTACATGTAGTCCAGGTATGAGTGTATAGCACCTGAAGAGATGGCTCAGCAATTAAGAGCACTCAATGTTCTTCTAGAAGATTAGAGTTCAATTCTCAATACAATTCGTGTAGCTTACACCGGTAACTCTAGCTCCAGGGAATCTGGTGCCCTCTTTTAGTCCTCTGCAATAACCTTTTGGCACGCGCACACACACACACAAAATAAATGAATGAATGAATGGATGCTCGGGAGTCAGAGGCAGGCAGATATCTGTGAGTTTGAGGCAAGCCTGGATTACGGAGTGAGTTCTAGGACAGCCATGGCTTCATAGAGAAATGTTGTCTTGAAAAACAAAACAAAAATCCAAAACACAAAACACTAACAAGAATGAATACACCTGTAATCATAGTACTTGGGAGGCTGGGGCAAGAGAACTGCAATGAGTCTTACTTAGGTTGCCCTAGTCAACAATGTGCTCTGTTTAAAAAAAAAGCAAAAAACAAAATTCACAAAGACACGGGAGAGATGGCTCGTTTTTTTTTAAGAGTGCTTAAGAGTGTTTGCTGAGGACCTGAAGTGCTCAGAGGGAAGCTCAAAAACCACCTTTAGCTCCAGGTCCAGGGTTCAATGTCTGAAATTCACACAAGCACACACATACAATCTAAAAAATGCCAATTAAAGAAGTACACAATGCTGGGTGCGGTCAGGTACGCCCTTAATCCTAGCACTTGGGAGGCATAGATAGGTAGACTTCTGAGTTTTTAAGGTAAGTAGGACCTTACCTTAAAAAACACAAAACAAAACAACAAATAAACAAATAAACAAAAACAAAGAAGGAAGCCAGGCCCTTAGCTTCTTGGGAGACTGAAGCAAAATGATTTCAAATTCGAGGCCTGCCTGGGCTACAGAGTGAATTCAAGGCCAGTCTGGGCAACTTAATGAGAGTATACCTTTAAAAAGTACAAAGAAAGTAGGGCTCTGGGTCCATTCTCAATGCCAAAAGAAAAAAGAACGAAGGATGGCTTCAGAAATCCAGTGGTATAGTCCTTACCTATAGGAGCAAGACTCTGGATTCCATTCCCAGAACAAAACAGTAACAGATAAACCCAAAGAAGTTAAGCTTCATTATTCACACATCTGACTTAACATGCTACTACCTGCAAAGCACTGAAGGAAATTTTTATTCCGGATTAACCCCACTCACCTGTATTTTGGAGCAGTGTTTCATCTTATCCTCCTGAGGTATGGTATTGGTGACTACTACTGCTTCAAAGCAAGCGTTGTTGATGCGAGAAATGGCTGGGCCAGAAAAGATTCCATGAGTCAGGATAGCATAAACTCTGGTAGCTCCAGCTGAGAGAAGTCTAGAGGAAAAAAACTGATTAATCTGACATGCAACTACAGAATTCAAATTCTAAAGAAGAAAGAGTATTAGTCTGTCATTGCAGAACAGTAGCTTAAGTAGTTTAAGCACAAACTTATGTTTCACAGGTCTGGAATCTGACAAGGTAGGCTTCATTTTGAAACAATTTTTTGCCCTGGTTGATAGTATGTACCATTTTGTGGGTTCACATAACCTCCTAGAACACATGTAAGGATAGTGTAGTAAGCATTTTCTTCTAATAAGGTCACTAATTTTAACATGAGGGTCCTATTCTCAAGATCACATTATTTAAGCCTAAGTGCCCCCCCAAGGGTAATCTGCAAAACCACACCTGGGGCAAGAAGTCAACATGTTAATTTTAGGGGGACACAGTGCTGGCCACATCAAGGAGCTAAGTCTGCACTAAGCCTTATCTTAGCAGAACTTACAAAATTTCCAGGGGTAATCTGTGTTCTTTTTCCTTTCTGGCTGGTAAAAAGAGAAATGTCCTTCAATATTATCTGGAAAACTACACGATAAAGATATGGTACCACAAGACTGAAAATCTACGACCCTGAAAATAAGCTTAACCAGGAATACTCACATTTGACTGTGCTTGCTGCCCAGCCTGCTGACCTGAATTTGATCCCTGGGACCCTCAGGGTAGAAGAGAACCATTCCAAAAGTTGTCCTCTGACTTCTACATGCTTGCCATGGTATGTGCATGTATGCACACATACAAAATGAATAAATATATGTAAAGGACATCTATGGATTTCTAACTCATCAAAACAAAAGTCAACAGTGTATAATAATGTAAATATAATTAATGTTGCTGAATTGGATGGTTAAAAGGGCAAATTTAGCATCTAGAAGTTGTTTTGACTATGCTTGAATTTAATGACTTTGGGTTTTATAATGGCAAACATAATATATTTTCAGTAAAAACTAGATGTGGAATTTGGATCTAGCAACGTGTGATCCAAATACTGACTCACCACAGCTCCCAGTCAGCCATGTAATCATAAGGGAAACAACACAGTCTGTGGTAGATTATATTACTAAGAAAGGACTTTGGAAGGTAGTTTATGTGATAGACTTGACTTTTGATAGTAAGGATATACTTAATATAAAAGCAGTGTCTCTTTAAAAAAACTAAAAATCTGAAATGAGGAATACTTATTTACCTGTATTAAAAGCTAACATGATCAAAATATCCCAAAGCTATTTACCCCCTCAGTTGTATTTCAAAAGAAAATCAGCAAAGCAGTAGTTAAATTCTTCCTTCAAATACTAGCCCAAAACCCTGCACTCACTTATCAGCGGCATGACAGATTGTACCACAAGTATCAGCCATGTCATCCACAAGAATAGCCACCCGATCCTTCACATCTCCTACTAGCACCATGCGGTCCACTTCATTGGCCTTCTTCCGTTCCTTGTGAATCAAGGCAAAATCCACATTCAATCGGTCTGCAATGGAGGTCACTCTGTGAGGCAAGGTCCAGAGTTAAAGATGCATATGTGGCTTCCAAGGTAAAAGTGGCTTCCAATGCTGGAAGTGTAGTTCAGTGGTAGACAGCTTTGTCTAGCATGCATGAGGCCCTGGGTTTTATCTCTCGTACCCACTTATACAAAATAATGTTTTTTTTTCCTAGTGGAGAATAGTCGTTGAAACTAAAACAGATCCCAGAGCTAAAAGAAAGCAACAATCATTGACATCTCAAAAAACAAACATTACAAACTGGATTTTATGGATCAATGTCTCTGTAATATCAATGGCAGTATAGGAATATCAAACTTATACCATTCATTTTGGGGATGGGGTAGACATACCCTTCACCAATCCTGGGAAACAGTATATGCTAAGGTACATTAGTTTAACAGATTGAAGGCAGAAGGAAAGAGAGATCTTATTAGCTAGTGCAGGAGTACATAGATTGTCCCAATCCCATCATGGAAGTCTTGTGATTCTAGAAACAGTGATACGTGAATCTGAAGCTAGGAGTGGAGCAGCATCCACCCTTTCAATGCATGTCCACACACTCATCTCTCCCACGATGGTGATGAAACACCACCAATGGTAAATAGCAACTGTACCTGGTCACCAAGCTTGGGATTCCTTCTACAAGTGCTAGAAAGAAAATTAAACGAATTAACCAGACAAACAGGGCATGTTACTACAGCCCAAATTATCAAACGCAAAGAGAACTTTTCATAAAGATAATACAAGCCACATTAAAAAGCCTGGTTAGAAGACACAACGAGATACAACATAATTCACTCAAGGAGAAAGTCACTCAGTGCAAATGACAATAGGCTACCCTACCCCTATGATGTGTGCCAACACACCAGTGTGTAATCTTTGTCACAAAGAAAAGACTCATGTTTCAGACTTAGTGCTTTTAAATGTAACATTGATCAAACTTTAGTACTAGGCCCTATTTCTTTTGTGAACAGAATTTTTGCTGAACAGGTCAAGAACCTCTGACCATATAAGGTTTCAACCCTAACTCTAGAAAATGCTTCTACCTGGATCTAAAGGAACCATACATTGTGCTCTCTATTACTACTGCTTAGGCATGTAACAGAGGTAACTAATTTACTTGGAATCATGACATCCAAGACAAATGCATGATTAGTTATCTCAAGTGTTCCAAATGGTTCATGCTCACTGGCCAACACATTCAGTCCCCAACAAAGCAGAAAAGGGTTGGGAAAGCAATGTGTACACCCTTGAGAGCTACTGTGAAAATTACAACCACACTGGTACCCTTACCTACTCCCCAACCCTGCCAAGACAGAAGTGAGCAACACTCAGTTGGAAAATTCTCCATCACTATGAGGTAATTAGAATGAAGAATTACAAACTTATACCAAACTTTAAAAAACCTGTTTGATTATTTCAAATTAATTATTTTCTAAGTCCCTAAGAAAGATGAATGTGAAGATGATGCTTAAGAAGTTAAGATGAAGTGTGACCTGCCTATATAGGGATGTCTTTATACTGTCACCTGAATAAACAACTCAAGTTCCCAGTTTATCAGTTCTACTGAAGTTACTGAGATTAAAGAGATGGTTGAGAAAGATTTGAACTTTTTGAATTTTTCATGATTTGTGTCACTTTTGGAAAGTTCTAACTCAGTCTTTTCTACTCATCTGAGCCTTGTAGTCCTTCACTCTATTTCCACAATAAGAATATGGGCCATATTTTTATAAACAATCCACTAAGGAAATCAAGGCTCTAAGTCTACATTATTTGAGCTATAACTGCTAATCCTTGGCAATAAGTTGGATTAAAAAATTCAGGGTCCTGGCTTTAAAGTAAAAACCATACTTTATTTCCCATTCTGTTTAGTAATTTAATCCCAAGGATCAAATGGCCTAACCAACAGCTTTGTAAACCTTACTCCCATCAATATGGAATTTAAGAATTGATTGCACATGAAATGTCCTACCCTTCCTGATAAAGTTACAACAGTGTTAACTCTGCAGTGCCAAGTTACTGATGTTAATGTAACAGTCATGGCAATGACTACTTAGGGCCCTGTCTACCCTGCCTTCCAAATGACTCAAGCCAGCATAGAGTGAAAACTATATCCAACCCATGTTCTAGCCACTGGCACATCCAATCTGAAGTTGTGAAAAGTGGCACGTCGATGGGAGAACCCCATCAAATGGGATATTACCATCTGAAAGATTTTAGCAGCACATTATTTTTGAAGAATAGTATCACAAACATACCTCTTGGCTCCACCAGCATCAGGTGAGACAATAGTACAGTTTCTCCACTCAGATATATTCTCCCTTATCCACTTTAAGACAGCTGGCTCTGCATATAAATTGTCCACTGGGATATCAAAAAAGCCCTGGAAAAAGAAGCTGGGTCAAGTTTAGCTTATTTATTTCATTTTCTTCTCTTCCATTTATGAAAGGCTAACATAAAGAAAGTGGATTCACAGATAGGTTTCATCTAAGGTATTTACTGTCAAGTCTAATTGATGACCTGAGGATTTTGCTCCCTGGGACTCACACAGGAGAAGTGACTACTGAAAGTTCTACATACACATGTTTCCAACACATGTACATCCAAGAACAAAATCAATCAATGTAATAATAAAAAAAAGGTTGGTGAGATGGCTCAGCAGGTAAAGGAGCCCAAGTTTGATCTTGAGAACCTACTTGGTAGGAGAAGTCCTATAAGTTGTTCTCTTACCTCCACATGCAACACAGCATGCATGCATCCGTGTACATATACATGCATGCAACAAAATTTTAAAAGGAACAATTAAGTTAATGGAAAATACCTTACTACAATATTCAAAGTATTGGGAAGGTTAAACCCAAGGGTAAAAATAGTCCCCTTTCCAGGCAAGATCAGCAATATCAGGCCTTAGCTAACCCACACCTAATCACAGGAACAAAAATGAGCCCTGTAAACAGTCAAGTTCAGCCAAATACTACGGATGGCCAAGCCAGTACGTTCAGACTCACAATTTATATACACTGTTTTATACCACTTGGCATTTGTGCTGGCCAAACTGATGAAGTAGTATGGCACATATATATTAATTTGGTAGCAACTACTTATAGTGAATGATTATACAGAACAACCAAAAATCAGGAGATAGGTATTTTAATTCTAGTTGATACAAACCAGTTGTATTTCTCAATTATTTCTTTTTTTGTAGGATGAGTACACTCCTGTCTCATGCACCTCCTTGTATTGCCAGGAGACTCAAATGGTAAGTGCCGAGAGTTTATACTTTTTATTTGTTTTGTTTTGTTTTTTGAGACAGGGTTTCTCTGTAGCTTTGGATCCTGTCCTGGCACTAGCTCTTGTAGACCAGGCTGGCCTTAAACTCACAGATCTGCTGCCTCTTCCTCCCGAGTGCTGGGATTAAATGCGTGTTACCACCACCCGGCTGAGAGTTTATACTTTTAAATAGGGTTTATGCTACAGCACAGACTGGTTTCAAATTCAGTTTCCCTGGCTGGACCTCCAGGTGCTAAGATTATAGATATGCACCAACATTCGTAGCAGAAAGCTTCTTTAGATAGCATAAAATAAATGTGGCAATTGATTTATCTTGCTCTGGGTTTCTATGAAAAATCTTTAATGCCTGCAGCTCTAATTTAAGACTGATTACTCAAGGGGAATAATCTTGATAATAGCTACCATTGTATCAGCTACACCAGTCTTCAGCCAAGTATATCAGAATTAATATTTTAAAACCCTAACAATGAACACATATTATGCTCAGAAGTAACCTGTCCAAGGTTATGAAGTTAATGTGCTAGTATGTCTAAGGAGAAGCATCCAGACTAGTTGTAATCCTAAAGCCTATGTCCTAGCCATAACACCAAACTGTCTTACTAACTTCTAGCTTCAGCTTCCAGTGTCTAGAATGCAGATATGCACCACCATGCCTGGCTCTCCTCCCACCTTTCTACTCTCAGTACTTAGCTTCCTTCCACTGGTACCTGAATTTGAGATGCATGTAGATCCATGGTGATAATATGATCCGCTCCTGCGACAGATAGCATATTTGCAACAAGCTTAGCTGAGATGGGAGCCCGGCTCTGAATAGAAGAAAAAAAGAAAAAAGAAAAGCCAAGATGAAAGCAGTTCATTTGCTTGAGAAACATTTACCAAGTACCTATATTGTAAAGACATCAAATCACCAAGAAACTCATGCAATATGGCCGTTGATCTTGTAGTCTAAACTGTCTTGGAAGTCTTGACCCTGCTCCCTGAGTCTTTTGAGTGCTGGGATTATAGGCATATACCATTTCTGTATGTTTCCCCACCCCCAATTTTTTTGAGTTTTTTTCCCCCTACCCCCATTTTTTCGAGATAGGGGTTTCTCTGCATAGCCTTGGCTGTCCTGGAACTGGCTCTGTAGACTAGGAAGGCCTCAAACTCAGATATCTACCTACTTTTGCCTAGCTAGGGCAAGGATTAACCAGATAATAGGTTGCCAGGGCACACATTGCCTTTAATCCCAGTGCTTGGGAGGTAGAGGTAGGTGGATCTGTGAGTTCAAGGACAGCCTGGTGTACAAACCAAGTTCCAGGACAGGTTCCAAAACTACATAGAGAAACCCTACCTCGAAAAACCAAAAAAGAAAAAGAAAAGGTATATAGTTTAGTAGCAGAGCACTTGTTTAGCCTGTGTGAGGCCCTAGTGTAATATCTAATAGCACAACACACACACATACAAACACAAAAGCATTCTGCTACAAAGGATTGGTGGTTAATTTCCTTTGGGGGGAGCTAGTTTTGAGACAGGGTTTCTCTGTGTAGCCCTGGCTGCCTTACAATTCACACTGTAGAGCAGAGCAGGTTGGCCTTGGACTCAGAGATCTGCCTGAGCCTGCCTTGGCATCCTGAGTGCTAGGCTTAAAAGCATTTGTCAACACCACCCGGCTGTTGATTAGTCTTAACAACAATGAATATTTGTCAGCTGAATGAAAGTTAAAATGACTTAAATAAAATATACAATATAAATTATATGCCTGTGAGTTCTGGGACAGGCTCCAAAGCTACACAGAAAACCCTGTCTCAAAAAAAATCATTTTTAAATGCTCTGATATAGCTGATAGCAATGTTCCTCTTTACCCTATGTTAAAAAGATTCTGGAGCCCGGTGGTGGCAGTGCACAGCTTTAATCCCAGTACTCACGAGGCAGAGGTAGGCAGACCTCTGTGAGTTCCAGGCCAGTCTAATCTACAGAGTGAGTTCCAGGACAACTAGGGCTGTTACACAGAGAAACCCTGTCTCAAAAAACCAAGATCTGAACTGAAGGTACAGCTCAGTGGTAGAACGCTAGCCTAGCATTTAGCTCTAGGTTTGATCACCAACACTATTTAAAAGAAATCCATTCATACCTTATCCTTCTTATCCTGGCGGGCATAAGGGAAACATGGGATGACTGCAGTAACCCGGCTGGCTGAAGCAATCTTGCAAGCATTAATCATGATTAAAAGTTCCATTAGATTGTCATTTATCTCACCACACCCACTCTGAACAATGTAGACATCCTCTCCACGTACACTTTCTCCAATTTCCACACTAAAATAGAAAAAGAGAATGAGCATAAACAATAGATGTCACAGCATCAGTATTCAGGCATGCTATGCACGCGTTATAGCTCCATGTGGATACTGATCACTTCAGACCTAAGGGAAGCGGTATAACCATAAGCAACTCATTGCCCAGCTCATTCCAGTTCACTATACAAAAATATTCGGAGCTTATAAATGAGACACAGCATGAAAAAAGTAACTTTAAAGTAACTTTGACTTTAAAGTAGAAAGTTGACTTATAGAAGCAATTGCTCATATGGAAAAGCCAAAACCCAGGATAGCCAAAACAATCCTGTATAATAAAAGAACTTCTGGAGGCAT
>LOJH01060298.1:0-11145 GCA_001685095.1 Ellobius talpinus
GAGGGAATTGGGAGGAGGGGAGGAGGTGAAAAATTTTTAATAATAATAATAAAATAAAAAATGAAAAAAAAACAAAACAAGGTGACTTAGTACAGACGTGTTCCAGGTGCTAGACGGAGGCAGACACAAACACCTGCCATTGATTGATGATTGTGTATATGTGTGTGTGTGTGCTTATGTGTGCACATGTGGACGTCGAAGGACAGCTTGCAGGAGTCAGCTATCTCCTTCTACCAGGTTGGTCCCGGGGCCTAACCGCAGTTGTCGGGATTGGCGACAAGCGCCTTTGCTTGCTGAGTCACCTCACTGACTCTTCTCTCTCCTCTCTCTCTCTCTCTCTCTTTCTCTCTCTCTCTCTCTCTTTCTCTCTCTCCTCTCTCTTTTCTCTCTCTCTCTCTCTCCTCTCTCCCTCTCTCTCTTTCTCTCTCTCTCCCTCCTTTGGATGCTATTCCTTAGGGTCTTCTTTTTAAATTATTTATTTTTTGAGATTATAATTACATTATTTCTTCTCCTTCCCGCTCTTCCCTCTAAACACTGCCACGTACCCCTCATAGATCTCTTTCAAACTCATGACCTCTTTTATTTTTCCATTAGTTGTGGTTTTATATATACATGTATACATGTATGTATTTCTAAATACATAAATACAACCTGGTGAATCTATAAAATGTTACTTGTAAGTGTTTTCAGGGCTGATCATTGGGTACTGGGTAACCAATCAGTGTGTTTTTCCCTGGGGAAGACATTTTTTTTTTAAGACAAGTTTTCTAACTTGGCCTAGAACTTGCCAATTCTAGGTCAAACTGGCTGGCTAGTGAACTCTTGGGATCTGCCTGTCTCTACCACCCCCACCATTTCTGGGGTTACAAGTGCCATCATGTCCTTTGTTTTTTTTCCCCCCGAGACAGGGTTTCTCTGTGTAACAGTCCTAGCTGTCCTGAAACTAGCTCTTGTAGACCAGGCTGGCCTTGAACTCATGGAGATCCGCCTGCCTCAGCCTCCCGAATGCTGGGATTAAAGGTGTGCGCTACCACTGTCTGGCTCATGCCTGGCTTTTTCATGTAGGTTTTAGGGATTGAATTTGGGTTCCTGTGTTCATGTGCAAACACTTTGCTGACTGAGCTATCCCCTAGACCCACCCCCTCCCAAAACCCTGCCTTTGAAAATCTTCCAGTTTGTTAGAAAGAGATGGTGAACACTTAAGTATAAAAGACATTACGTCACAGGCGACTTCTCTGGCAGGGGGTGGGGGATATGATGTGTTTCTCCAGAAGGCCTCACTAAGAGGGTGAGAATGGAGGCAGGGGCTAGGTAAAGGGGGCTGCGACAACTGTCCTTACACTCTGCCGGGTCAGACACAAGTCTAACTGTGGGGACCATGTTTAAAATATTTGGAGGGAAAATCTGGGGCATGTGGAAGCTTTATATTCTGATGACAGGAGGGTTAAGGCGTTCTAAGGTGACTTGGACCTTCAAACTGGCTGGGATCAACTGAGCAGGACTTCCTGGAGAAAATGGTTTTGAAAGATGGTGAGGCCAAGCAGCCGGCATTGACTGCTGGGCAGGCGAATCCTTGTTTTCATTCTTGGGCATTTTGCTGGGGGCAGATGCCCTCCTTTGGGAGGGAAAAAGCCCCTCACTGCAGGAGAGACTTTCCCCAGCAGTAAATCAGCTGATGGCATTGGGAAATTCCCTTTGCACTTAATACTCTGTTAAACAAACACAGACAAATTCCCATTTCAAATTCTGTCTGGGATCTGAACCACCATGAGTCAGGCTGACTTTCCTTTCTAAAAGATAAAACCACTCCGATTATAATAACCTTCACCTACTCACCCTGCTCTGTGCTGTCATTAGCACTGTGATGTAAGAGTTCAGACAGGAGAAGGGCACCAGACGTCCCCTAGAGTGCTGAGCAGAGGCAACACAGACAAGCCCTGGTTATTTGCAGATTTATTAGTGATGGACTTTATGTCACTGAAGTTTTATATTGTAGGTCTTCGCTGTTTTCAGGATGGATAGCTTTATACGGGGGGACATGGGCTGAACCATCGCATAGGTATAGCCAAAGCACCCAGCAGTGACTGGTAACCAGCTTTAATGTATGTCTCTCATTATCCACAAGGAATCTGGCCTATCAGGGCTTGTTCCATCAGCCCATGGCAGAAAGTCAGAAAGAAATCCAGGAGAGGGAGGTGCTCATGATTGGATTTGTCTTTTACTACATCCCAGAGACTCATTTACTATCTTCCCAGCGAAAGTTCTTAATTTCTTTGCCTTGTGCTTGATTATTGCTGGGGGCTTTGTGACTTGAAAGCCTTTTGAGAGGAACAGAATAGGAGAGGCAAATTTGTGTAATGTATTTTTTATTTTATTTTTAATGTCTTTTGTGCAATGTATTATTTTATTTTATTTTTTAATGTCTTGTTGATTTCTTAGATGTTGTCTAACCCAATCAGATAAAACAGCATGAGCTCAGGATTTTGCACTTAATACCCTGCTCCCCAGAGAATCTGGTGGCAGTTCAGGGGGAAACTGTTAGTAGATATTAAGCTTATGTTTCCCCAACCTTGGACCATATATTTCCCAAGTTCTCATGCCCATAACGTAAATCATAAGTCTGATACCAGAACTCATATCTAATTAGTCGGTAGGAAAAATATTCATGCACCAGAATAGTGGTGCATGTCTGTAATCCCAGCATTCAGAAGACAGAAGCAGAAGGATTGCAGTTTTGAGACAAGCCTGGGCTACATAGTGAGACCAAGACAGAGTCATAGACACAGAGAGGTGGTGGAGGGGAGGGAGTGCTGGCACAGTTGTGTGAGAGAGTGCACGCTCCCAATCTGTCCAGACATTTACGGATTATCAGCTGTATAGAAGGCTCATCTGCTGACCTCTTGATCATGACTCAAGGCCTCAGTGAGCTTTACACTGTGACAACTTAAAAGAAACAAAGTGCCAAGTACAGGGGAGAGAGGTAGAGGATACCAGAAGAGGTTGGGCGTGTTCAGGGTGGCAGGGCTGTGGACTGGATGGGGGATTTCAATAGGCAAAATGGCTGTCTTCCAGGTCTTCGTGGTCAAAGACAACGGCTCTCAAAGGAATGTGGGCCATACATTGTGCTTCCCACTATATTTGATCTATAATTTAATCATCATATAAATTCTGTAAGTATATAACATTAAGTATGATTCAGAAAAACCGAGTTACTTTTCCAGAATCACATTGCCAGTAAGTACAAAAGTGAGGAGTGTATGTGTCTCTGTGTGTGTATCCGTGTGTCCAGATCTGTGTGCCTGTGTGTGTGTCTGTGTATGTGTGTCTGTGCCTGTGTATATGTCTATGTGTGTGTGTATATATCTGGGTGTATGTGTGTGTGTCTGTTGTGTGTGTCTCAGTGCTTCTGTGTGTGTCTCTGTGTGTATGTGAGTGTGTATGTCTCTGTCTGTGTGTGTGCAGCATGTGGAGGCCAGAGATCAGCGTCAGGTGCTTTTCTTCTTATTCGTTTTTCTGTGTAGCCCTGCCTGTCCTGGAATGTGCTCTGTAGACCAGGCTGGCCTTGAACTCACTGAGATTCACCTGCCTCTGCCTCCCAAGTGCTGAGATTAAAGGTGTGTGCCACCACCACCTGGCTTAAAAATATTTTTAGATGTATTTATTTTAACCCTATGAGTGTTTTGCTAGCATGTTTGTATGAGCACCCCATATGTGCCTGGTGCCCTCAGAGTTCACAAGAAAGCATTGAATTCCCTGGAACTCTGGTTCTCTGATGGTTGGTTGTGAACCATAGTGTGGTGCTGGAAGCAAAACCCAGGACCTCTGCAAGAGCAATGAGTGCTTTTAACCGCTGAGCTGGCTTTTCAGCTACCTTTTTTTTTCTTTACATTGTGTCTCTCTGAACCTGGAACTGACAGGCTGAACTGTTTGAGTGATCAGCTCACCTGTCTCTGCTTCCCTGGTGGGAATTTCTGGTTCCTGCTACCTTACACTTGCCTGACAAGCACTTCTCTGACTAAGCCAGCTCTTTGGCCCCAGAAGTGAAATTTATAGCCAAATTCAAGGTCACAGTTTTAGGATCAGTACTTGGTGGCCAACACAGTGGCAGTGGAGAGCAAACTGTGGTTCAGACAGTATTGCCCATTGACCGTTGTTGGTCTCTGAAGCTGCCCAGAGCAGTGTCCCCATGCCAGGGACCCAGGGACAGAGGACCTGATAATTGGTAGTAATGACCCTTTATGGTGTCAGAATTTGCTCCAGCCTTCCTGTGTTCCCAGGTAGGGAAAGTGAGCTGTTTTACAATGACTCCTCCAAGTCTCCCAGAAACCACAGCTTCCCTGCAGTGTGTTCTTATCAGCTGCCTGTGTCGGTTCCCTTAAAGGCGCAGCTGCAGGCGCGCTCCAGCTGCATTGGCTTAGAAACCTTGAAATGTGGGTCAAGACTGTCAGTGTGCCTGTTATTTTTGACCCTCTTCTGCAGGGAGGGGGCGGATCATGGAGACTACAGGTGCGGGCGTTGGACACACGAGCAATCCAGCAGATGGTGGCACCAACAAATTACAATGTACGGGGCTACGTGGCCGGCTGGGTCCTTGTACGGGCTCCTCCCCCAGCGCGATGATGTGTATTTGTGCCAGAACAGCTGAGAAAGAATTTACCTCTGTCATCTTAAGGCCATGCCCAGGAAGCCAGCTGCAGTGGAAGTAGGAAGGGAGGCTCAGAAAAATCTGAGGATGCAGGCAATTTGTGAGCTATGCGTGAAAGCTGTCTCTAAGGAATAATGCCACACTCTCCACTTCCCAAAACAGTAAAGAGCCTGGGGCTTGCTATTTCTTCTCTTTTAGTCTTACTTCTTTTATGTTCCTAGTGCCACACAAAGTTCTAAGCATGCATTGAGGCTTAGTTAATGTGTGCCAAAAGCATCGGGGTTTTGGGGAGGAGCACTTAAGTGGCTTCAAGCCCATTTGGAAAATGGCCTTCTGTTTGATGGATCAAGTTAGGGGTTCATCCTTGATGGTAAAATCCCTGTCGTGAGCAAGGTGGTGGAGTGCAGAGGTGTTTTAGATCACAGTTTCAGAGGCTTCAAGAGTCTATGGTCTTGGATTCATAGATTCTGGGCCTGGAGTGAGAACGTCCTGGTGGTAGAAGCATGTGGCAAAGGCTACCGTCTCATGGTGGACAAGAATGGGGGTGAAGGCCGGAACCAGGCAGAACCTCAAAAGGCCAGCAACGAGTGGCTCACTTTCTTCAGCTAAACCCTACCCCTTAAGGTTTCTACCCCCCCCAAACGGTGCCATCAGTTGGGGACCAAGTGTTCAAAACATGAGGCTATGGGAGACATATCAACTTCAAAACCCAGCATGGGCGGTCCCTGGAACAAGGAGCAAAGGCTGCTCCGGAGAGAGTTCCGTAGAGGGCATAAAGTAGACATGGAATGGCCCAAAGCTGGCGTCTGTAAGAAAAAGTTAACAGCTAGAGAGACAGAGCAAAGAACCCTTTTCTCAAATCCAATAGGAGGAAATGCAGTCCGGAGACCAGCATTGCTTTTTACTGAAAACTCAAATGGTATTGAAGCCCCTGTCTGGCCAGCTGCCAGACTCAAGGTCTCAAGCCAAGGTTGGGCAACAGGGTGGAGGCTTCTCAGATTCATCCTGGAGAGGACAGGTCTACCCATCCGAGTGGAGAGTGATGCAGGAGAGGCAGGCAGGAGCTGTGTTTCCGGTCCTCGGGATTGACTTCTTTTAAGTCACCCTCAGCGTGATTGTTTGCATTTCTTCTTCAGAGCAAACTGCAAGGAATGAGCTGCCCAATCCACCCCAGAGTTCCTCTAGCTAATTTAAAACTCCAGGGTCTCGAAGAAGGAGCGGTTCTCCTACCTGGAGAGTCCCACCAGACCCATTCCCAAGAAGCAGGTTAGTTCTGAAGAGTCTGGACTTGCTTGGAAGAGTAGGGTTGGGTCAGGCCTGACGGCATTTCTCTGTTCCACCGTGTTCCTTTTCCTTAGGTAGATGCCCTGGACCCTGGCCAAAGTCTCAGGAGGAATCTCGTTCCACTGGTGTGCTCTTTGAGCCCAGGGAAGGAATGCAACCTGTTTGGAAGACGTCATTCTCTTCTCTTTTTGCTGTGGAGAACCTGTGTTCAAGGGTTCTTCCCGCCCCCCTCTCTTCCCCTACCTCCCGTAACTCAACTATTCATAACCTTCTCTGGGACATCCTCCTTGCCCCAGGGGAAGGATTCGTAGACAGATTGTTCTAGATATTGTTTCTCCTTTTGGAGATGTTGCCCTCAAGCAGACTCTGACTGCAGTGCCGGCTCTCTGCTCTGAGTTGAGGGCTCACTCTCAAGGTTTATTCTTTAACGCTTGGCTCACAGGGAGCAGGAAGGATGCTCAAAATCCATCTTGTTCATTTCAAGGGAGCCAGTGGTCATTGCTGAGGCCTGAGTTTTTGCTTTTCTGAAATTCCTATTAATCTTGAAGCCAGTTTTCTTAAAAAATCAGAATCCTCAGGAGTCGTGACGTGGTTCACTGTGTCAGGGCACTGCTGTACCAGCATGTAGACCTGAATTCAAATTCCCAGAACTCATATAAAAAGCCATGTGTGACCATGCCTGAGCTTACTGGCCACCAGCTTCAATCCAGGCTCAATGAGAGACCCTGTCTCAAGGGAGTAGGGTGCAGCCATGACAGAGTAGGACTCCGCCTGACATCCTCCTCTGCTTTCTAGATTTCCACGCACAGGTGTACACACCTGCACACACATGTTTGTATCACACACACATGCATGCACACATGTGTGCACTCACATACATGAACAGATATAAAGGCTCACAAAGAAGGCGGTCTCCTGGAACAACTAAAATGGTAACTGCCAACTCTAACCTGCAGCTTATGAACTAATCAGAGCTGTCTTCCTAATACCCAGATATCATCCAATGTTCTCACAGGGAGAGGGTGTTTGAAGGTATTTGTCCCTCGACAGAGACAGGCCCAGGAGAGAGCCCAGTCCTGGGGAGAACAGCCCAGATGGCACTATAAGCCTCCTGTATCCTTGACAGGGCGAGCTCAGTTCCACATCCCATCCTCAGTTGTTTCAAAGCTGCTCTAAGAGAATGCCTCCCCCATTCTCAAATAGGGTCCAGTGGGTGTTCCGTGTGCTCCTGCCGACTAGTTCAAATAACTTGGGTGTGGCTCCTAGTGCACCAGGTGATGCCGGATGGTCCATTCTGACTGCCCTGTCATAGGGGCGTTACTGCAGCATCCGCAAATCCTGTCATCATCATGACAAGCATTTCTGCAGCATTCATGAATTCAGCCTCCGGCTTTGATTCACTGAACCGTCTTCTTAAATATTTCTCCTGTGTATCATTAAAATGGGACACAGAATAAGGCAATGCCTCTGTCTTTTGAAATCTTCTGGGGGCTTAAGATCAGCCTGGAACACGGATGAGAATTTTGACAGAACTTCCCCGGGCAGGGTGAGATCACATGTGTAAAGCAAGAAAAACTGATCAGATAGAATGCTTTCCCAAACACCGGCAGAGACATACAGAAGGGCTGTGGTGGGACCACCCAGGTCTGCAGGTGACACAGCCATCCTCCCAGGCCAGGTGACATCCTGGTGAGTTTTGTGGGGAGATATTGCTCTCCCTGAAGAGGAGAAGGGAGGGCATTATTCTCAGGGTGTGAGACGAGAACACAAAGGGTAAACCTGCTGCTGTACTTCACTCCATCATTCATGAAAAAGCCTGAGTTGTAGGCTGGGGAGGTGGCTGAGTGTATAAGGATACTTGGGCTCAGGTGTAAGGACCTGAGTTCGGATCCCAGTATCCCTGTAAAGAACTGGGCATGGTCCTGTGTGTGTGTATGTGTGTGTGTGTGTGCGCACGTGTGCACACACACACGCATGCTCCATCATTGAGGGAAGCTAAGACAGGAAGCTTGTTGGGACTTACAGGCTGCCAGCCTAGCTTCAGGTTCAGTGAGAGACTCAGTCTCCAAGAAAGAAAGGTGGGACGTGGTAAGAGGACTGCAATGTCCTTCTTGGGCCTCTGCATGCCCTCACCTATATGTGCATGCATGCACGTGAGCAAGCAGCCCGAGCTTTGAAAGAAGTGGGTGTTGTTCAGTCCTGAATATATAAAAGAATACAGAGAAAAGGGCAGTTGATATCAGGCTTTCCGCCCCTTGGCCAATCAACCACATGGTCCTATTAATTCCGCCTGCCAGATGCAATGACATAATGGCAAAAAGATAGGTTTGGCTAGGCCTCTGCTGGTAGTCCATGAGTCCTCTTGCTGGGTTTCCTCTGGCCCAGCTTCTCAACTTTTTACTTCCCCTCATCAAGCACTTTCCCTCCCTCCAGCCTCTTCCCTTCTGTTCACTATTCAGACCCCCATTGGGGATGTTCTCCTAAACGGCAGGCTTCCCTCAGGCATTTTCCTCCCAGCTTTTCTCAGTGGCTGATGGTTTGAATCTGAGATGTCAGGTTTTGATTGGTTGGTCCCCAGCTAGTGGCACCATTCTGGGAGGCAGTGGAGCCTTTAGGAGGGACGTTTTAACTGGTGGAAGTAGGCCCTAGGATCAGGCCCTTGGAGGCTGTATCTGGCTCCTCGTTCCTGACACTTTGTTTCCTGAGGTGAGCAGCCATTGGCGCATAGTCCTGCCTCATCTCTGCTGTGCCTTCCCACCATGATGGACTGAACCTCTGTGAAACTGTGAACTCAAATAAATCATTGCTCCTTCAAGTTATTTCCTTCAGGAACTGTGGTCAGAAGTAACAAACAGCAGTCATTTCGGGATTAAATCTCTCCCCACCCCTTTGAATGGCTTTTAGAAAAGGCTTTTCCTGGCTCCGTCCTTTTCTAACTCTTGAGATTCTTTTGCTACCACCTTGCATGCCGCTTTACACAAACCAAACCACAAGCTCTTCATTTGGCTCCGTGTCCCTAGGCCTCTGCCCATGCTGTTTCACTTCCCTCCAAACCCTACAGCCCTCTGCCTTTTCCAGCAAATCTCCCTTCATCCTTTACAAGGGAGCTCCAGGATGCCTCCTCCACCCTTCCCACTTAGAGTCCCTGCAGCTCGTACACACGCATGTTTATTTTGTTCCTCTGTCACTCTGCCATGGCCGCCAGCTCTTGGAAATGTGCTCCTTGGGCGGATGCCAAGAGTTTCAGGGTGAGAAGCACGCTGATTTCCACAGCTCTAGACCCCAGTTCAGGGCTGGAAGGATCATGGATTGAAATGGACAGAGTGAAGTTTTGCTGGGTGCGAGACTCCCCAGACAGGTCTGCCTAGCCTCTCTGAGGGTGGGGCTAGGCATGGCTTGTTCTGAAAGTTCCCAGAGAAGCTACGGTTGAGGACTGTGGAACTTGCAGTGCCAATGGGTCCCCTGTTTCATGTCCCTATGTTCAGCAAGCCTATTATTTCCCTGGCCTCATTCTTCCCACCTGTATATGGGCAGTTCTGAACTAGAAGATGCCTAAGGTCCATCTCAGAGTATTGACTCTCCTCCAGGTCCACTATGCATTCCAACTTCGGATAAGGGGAATTATACCCGGCTGCCTCTTCACAGGTGGGGGAAATGGACTGCTGGTTGCTCAGCCTCTTGCACCCTTCCTTGGGGGCTCTTTCTCCTTCCTTTCTTTCCCACAAGGCTGGGGACTTTCTGTAAGCCAACCTTGTCGGAAGCAGAGCTTGTAGCTGTCAGCCTCTGAGCTGAGGGACTCACGACTTCACACTGCTGAGCTGGTGACATTGTGCTCAGTGCCAGGGGTTGGGTCTGTTTCAGGTCCCCAGAGATGGTTTCTCTCACTCTTTCAGGAATGAAAGACTTGCCCATATTGCATTTACTTTTCAAAATATCGTGTTGCCCATTGGCGAGCACATGTAGGGATATATCATTAAAGTGTTAACACTCATGTTGTGAAAAAAAAACAGATGTAAACACACAGTGCTTCTCACGTACTTTGTGGGCTGCTCTGCTGGAGTGGGCTGCTCTTAGGGCCCTCTACTGCTGTGATTTGAGGCTTCCCTGTAGGATGTGGGGAGATTCTCCAGTGCTTCGTCATTGAAGACGGGAGCCTCTTGCAGCCCCTGAAAACGGTTTTTGTCAAAGGCCACGTAACTTGTTTCATTCACAGGTGAGCCCTTGTCCTATAGGGGAGAGTAAAAGCAGGGCCCGGGATGTCTCCATTTCCATTTGAGATAAACTGCTCCAGCCTGTCTCAGTGCTCAGTATGAATTTGGTGCCTTGCAAATACAAGCAGCTCTGACTTGTGCAGATACAATCCATTATCCTGCCATCTGTTGTCCTGGTTTCCATATAGGGATGACGAAATGCTAGGGTTTTCTTGAAAGCCTGGCACTTCTGGAGCAGATGAGAACACCCTTCTTTGAAAGGCATTAAATGGGCTCTCTCGCTTTAAATGCCATGAAATCCAGACATAAGTCCTTATGGGTCCCCAGTTGCTGAGGTTTCTATTTCCCACTGTGTTGGATGCTGCATGATAATTAGGGGGAGCCAGCAGGATCCCCTTTTCTTTCTCATTTATCTGCCCTGTTGGGAGTTTTTTTTTTTCCTTCCTCCTCCTCTTGCATGGTAGATCCCTGCCCATGCCAGGAATGGCTCCTCCTTTCGAGACTCTCATTTTGTTGATCTAGAGTGGGTACAAGCTTTGAGAACCTTGCCAAGTTCCCTGGGTGATTCCACTGTGCAGCCAGGGCTGTGAGCCACCGGGCAAAGCCCTCTGCATCTTACTCTGCCCTTATTTGATGAAAATCATTCATAGAGAGACTCAATCTTCTCTTATGAGTTTTATTTATTGCACTGTTGTGGGCAATATTATATGGTGACAGGATGCACATATCTAAATCTTTTCCATCTAGAAATCGTAATATCCTTTCTGTTTTTGTGATAGATTGTCACTATGCAACTCAGGATAGCTCTGAACTCTCTGTGTGTGTGTGTGGTTTTTTCAAGACAGAATTTCTCTTTGTAGCTATGGCTGTCCAGCCATCCTAGAATTAGCTCTGTAGACCAGGCTAGTATTTTTTTGTTTGTTTGCTTGTTTTTTTTTTTCAAGACAGGGCTTCTTTGTAGCTTTGGAGCCTGTCCTGGAACTAGTTCTTGTAGACCAGGCTGGC
>LOJH01060302.1:0-11144 GCA_001685095.1 Ellobius talpinus
GAGGTAGCCTTCGGCAATGACAAAAATGAGGAAGAAGTAAAGCTGAATCATGCACCCCCAAAAAGAGATAATGTTCTTTTCAGATACAAAGTTCACCAACATCTTAGGTGTAATGACAGAGGAATAGCAGAGGTCAATGAAGGATAAATGACTGAGAAAATAATACATTGGAGAGTGAAGTTGAGAACTGACGGTGATTGAAAGGATCATGCCCAAGTTTCCCACCACTGTGATCACATATATTACAAAAAACAAGATGAACAGTGGGACCTGAAGCTCTGGGCATTTTGTTAGTCCTTCAAGGATGAAGTCAGTCATTGAAGAGTGGTTCATAGTATCCAGTACTTATAAAATATTATCTACAAGAGAAGGGAGAGAAAGGGTTGTTGATCACTCTTAATTTCTGATTCTCATTTATGGATTGCATCCCTGATAACCTTATTTTTCTCCTACCTTTGTGCACTCCATAAGCAGCTTTAAAAACTACTTCTTTTATTTTATGAAATTATAATACAATGAAATCATTTCCCTCTACTGTTTCTCTCTGAAAGCCTTCCTATATGATTCTCCTTGTTCTATATAAAATTCATGGCCCCATTTTCATTAATTATTTTATATGCATATATATACATATATACATACATACATACATATAGGGTCCTTATTACATCCTATATACCCTGTGTTATGCTACTTGTATTTATGTTTTTAAGGATGACCATTTGTAATTGGACAGAAAAAAAATTGTGCTCTTCCCTAGGTAAGGCTGTTTCTCTTACTTTCAGCATTCCTTAGTTGTCTGTGCTTCTTTGTATAGGTTTGAGTCTTAAAGTCTTTTTCTTTAAAGGCTTATAGACAAAGACAGTTCATATGGCTTGGTTTCACCCCACCTTATTGACAGCTCATTCTTATGTCAGAGTCTTGTAATTTTGCACATGGACTTAAAACTCTGAAGTACTGCAGATTAAGAATATCACAAACTCAGACATCATTACTTTGTGCATTTAAGATAAGACTACTTACATTTTCACCTGAGTACATGACAAAGGAATCAACAACTTTATAAAATTGTCACATCCAATATAACCTAGATAATCTAAAAATGACCCCTTTCAATTCTACAATGCATTTACGTGAGTCAACACCACAGTCTCTAAGCCAGGGAGACTCACACAATAAGGGGAGTTTCTAAAGCTGGGAGCACAGACACAATAAAAGAGACTCTGAGAGTTTAAAGAACTGATTATAGAAATTTTAAGTCTGTTCTCCCTAGAGAACATGCTTCTTCTCAGAATAGAAAGCTAGAATATATTAAGGAATTCTCCTTGTTATAGATATAAGAAAGAGAAATACACTGCTACTATCTGACCATAAGCTACAGCTGAGGCCAGCCCTGTCCTTGAAAGAGCAAAGTAGAGCTGACTTCGAGGAGTAATATCCGGAACACCAATAAATCATTGTTTCCTTAGGGGCTTCACCTCACAGCATTTGAAGCCAACCTTTCACTGACCTTCTTTCAAATTTCTTATATCAGAACTCCAAGCATGTTTGTTTATTTATTTAGTGTCTCCTAAAATTCAAATATAGCTAAAAGATGTGCTTCTTAAAAATTAATAATGATAATTTTTATTAGGTACTTTGTATTGAAACTGTCTCTGTAGGAGGTAGGGATGACTAGCAGTTAAGAGTGCTGACTACTCTTCCAGAAAACACGGGTTCACTTCCTCGTACCTACCTGCCAGATTACAGCCATTTGTAACTTCCATTTCCAGGTTTATTCTGTGACCTCTTCATGCACCTGGTATGTGCATTATGAATTGACATTCATGCAGAAAAATATATGCATGCACATAAAATTACTGTAATAAGGTAAAATGTTGCTAATCTCATGAAAAAGGTAAATACATCAGAAAATTTATATGACTTTAAATTGCATATTTTTAAAGAAATTGTCAAAAATATTTTGAGAGAACATTCATGCATACAATTAATAAACTACCTTTATTTTACATGAAAAACATTCTTAATATTCAAAAATAAAACAGAAAGTTATCTCAGTATATGTTTTTGAAATCCTTCTACAACTTTCTAAGAGTATTTCATGTATAAGTGTATCTTAAAGCAAGATTTGATGAGATCTTATTGCACAGAATACAATATGATATTATCTAGAAGAATAATCTATCTAAATGATGAAAAAAAGTGATTCTCTAACCTGAGCTGCATAGCAATAGCCTGTCTCCCCCATTTCCCCCCAAAAAATATGATAATCATAGAACAGTTTCAGAGTTACTAAGGTGTTCAGCTCAAGGTGTGAAATATCTTAAGATGGATGTCCTGAACTTGATCAGTGACCAGATGAATCAGACTGAGAGTTTTTTTTTAAATTTTGTATTCATTTTAAATATGTACCATGGTTGCCTGTCCCTTTTCTCCTCCTGTTCTCCCACCACCTCCTTCTCCAACTCATCCCCCATCCATTCCTCCAGAAGGGTAGGACCTCCCATAGAGAGAGTCAACAAAGCCTGGCACTATAAGTTGAGGCAGAATTAAAGCCCTCTCCACTGCATCAAGGCTGTAGGGAATGGGGTCCAAATAGCCAACTTGTGGATTAGAAATGGATCCTGTTCCGACTGCTAGGGAGATTTTTAACTTATGTTGATAGAAAGCCCATCATACCATATAGCACAGCACAGCAGAAACAGGCATGCAGCAGTTTGTGGCACGTAGTAGGTACCACAGTTTTGTTTACATGCAAATATTACTGAATTTACTTTTGTATGAAGGAGTAGTTCAGATAAACTACAGATGATTTTGAGGTTTAAATTACTCATCTGATAGAGCAAATTAGCCCCACCATTGCTTATTTTTGCAGAACCCAATAGGAGAGGAGCAGGAATATCTCCCTTTTATGGGGATGATTATTTAGTGATTTAAAAGCCTCAGAGATACAAAACGTTATAAGAATAATATATATATAGTCAATGTAGAGATCATAATATCTTTGTACTAAGATTCATTTTCTTATCCACTCACACTTGTTTACTCTTAGCATCTTGCTTGCTTTCTTAGGGAATTACTTTGGTGCGTATAGAAGAAGTCAAAAGGAAAGAACAAAATGAGAAAGATTCAGGGATAGGTGTGAAAGCCATTCAGCCCAGCTGAGCATTACAAAAAGAGCAATTTAACAGCAATAAAAAAGGGCTATGAAATCCATTGAAAAATCAGTAAAAATCATAACTCATTAAAATGCAGAGTTATCTAGATAATAGAAATCTTGTTCATGTTAAAATATACATAGGTATGTCCAAATAATTCATGTAAATATCTCTTATATGAATGTGTTTTGTTATTGTAATCTCAAAGGGGCAAGAGAGATGACACAGTATTTAAAATTCCTACCAAAGTAATCCATAGTAGAAGTCACAGAGCAAAGATATTATGTATGCAGTCTTTGACTGGAAATGAGGTATAATATACAATGAAAGTGAAAATGAGCAACTTCCAGTTGCACAGGTCATATGCTTTCTGTAGTCAGAGAATGAGATACTGACTTTGGGCACTTACTGTTTGCTCTTCTGTTTTGACTTTCACAGTACTATTGCTTTGTAGTTCTAGGATACACAGTGGTGTCTGACAGAACAGTTGTCTGCTGCAATTCTTGATATGCATAAGTGAGTATCCAAGAAAATAACTGATATTCAATATATAAAAATACAGATGCTCGCAAGGTTTATAAAGTTACCCATGAAATAATCACTATTTNTATATATATATATATAATATTTAGAGAGGAAATATATATGTCTATAGAATGAAAATATAAGTTGAAGTTTTGCTTCTCTGTTTAGCATAAAGTATGGAAATCATTTCTATAAATTCCTAACTTTTAAACATATGACTAAAGCAGTGCATGTTCAGGCAGACAATGAGCAAATAAGAATATATTAAATCCATGGCTTCCTTTTTTAAGCTATGTTTTTAGAGCAGTTGTCTTTTTTTATGCAATGGCTATCTTTGAAGTCACATTAAAACTAAGTGACAATAATCTTAAAAACAAATGGTATATCACAAATGACAGAGCATACTGTTGAGAATTTTAACATCATTGTGGAACTATTCTGCTTGCCATCAAATTGTAGGTGATTTCACACTGGTAACTACCTATTAAATGCTTCAGTAGAAAATATATTGTGAGGAATCCCCTTTAGATAATTAAATGAGATAATGTAAGTTTCAGATTAATTTTAGTTTGGTATATACAGTGTTATCATTATCAAGATAAATCTACAATATTGATGAGTTTATTATTGTTAAGACATTTTGAACATTACTACTTAGATATTAAGACTTATTCAATGTTCTGAGAAATTTGAATCTACTTACCTGAAGATGTTTGCTTCAAACACAGAAATTCTATAATATTTGGAAATGTTGAGTGAGGATTTAAAAATACACAAGTAATTCGTTCCCAAAGGTACACAAATTCTCCAAAGATTTGGCCCATGTTTAATACACAATTAAGAAAAACAAATGATGGCTTCGATGATCTCAGGAAGCATTTCACTACCTCAGGGATTCAACATTATTAACAAAGCTCAATAAATAAATCCCGTGCTGCCTTTCTATAATACTCTAGAGTTTTCAAATTTATTTATTTGTTTGTTTGTTTGTTTATTTACTGAATTCTACTTTAGTAGATGTCAGTCAATCTTAAAGGGATTTACTCTCTGGGGAAATTATAGATTTTCCTCTTTACTAGTCTATGTTTTCTATCACAGAAGCTGGGAAGATACACAAGGCCTCAGCTACGATTGCTAAACATCTAAATGTAATCAGAACATCCTCTTCTATAAGACAAAACTTGCTTAAGAAATTTTGTTATTTTAGACTACTTGTTCAAATCCCAATTTTCTGCTTAAGACCTAAAACCACATAATCCTTAATATTATGTGAAACCTTTGGCCACTCAAAATATGTCATATTTTTTACTTGGTTTAAACAAAATATACTCTGAGCCAGAATTTTATTGTTAGCCAAGCTCAAGTGAAATTCATGATACTCCTTGCTCATCATACAAAGAAGGCATGCACCATGATATTTAGCTTCAATTCCAATAATACTAATTAGGTCTTTGAGATTGTTTTGATCATGTTTACACCCTCCAAAAAATCCTTGGCCATCAACTCATTTCCTAAAGATATAGCTTTGTGTCAGTTTTATGTCTCTCTCTCTCTCTCTTTCTCTCTCTCTCTCTATCTCTCTATCTCTCTATCTATCTATCACCTATCTATCTATCCATCATCTATCTATCTATCTATCTACCTATCTATCTATCTGTCTATCTATCTATCATCTATCTATCCATCATCTATCTATCCTTCTGTCTGTCTGTCTGTCTATAATCTGTCTATTTATTTTAACCTCAAGATTAATTAGTGATGCACAAATATTCTTGTGAGTTGTCTTCCATTTGTATGGTTGACTTACCAGGGACTCAATTCTTAGAGAAAGATATCTCTCCCTCTATAGCAGCTAGCCACTGTCAATAGTTCCAAGGCTAGAGATAGGTTTGTATTCGACTCTCCTCTGCAGGATAGGATTTGGACTAGATTGGGTTGGCACAAGTCTTGTACAAGATATCATAATCACTGTCAGCTCCCATGTGCTCTAAACATTTTTTTTGAGATGTACCTTTATTATGTCATTTTTGCTCACCTCATAGCAGTATCTACCATATATTTCATACTTCCTCTTTCTTTAATTCATAGTCTCTTTTTTATCTAATTGTTAAATATACACAGACAGACACATTCACTCACACACACATACACACACAATACCCATAATAAATATATGTATTACTAAATTTACAAATATAGCCTGTTTGGTTCATCTAGTGTTATAAGGGTTTTGGGATGTTAATATTGGTAAACTTATTTAAAACTTAATTTAAAAATCCACGATAGCCAGCCCTTTATTTTAAAGAATAAAATAATATTCTCTTATAGTTTATTACAATTTCAATATAAAACTATGCCTAGCATATGAGGTTGAGTTATAGGGATTTTAAACCATCCATTTCTTTGTTGATTATAAGTTTATTCAGACAATTTAAAACTATAGTTTGAAAAGTAATGGTTTATTGAAACTTTGTCATCACATCTATGCTTTCCAATTTCCTGTTGTACTAGAGATATATGATGCATAACTGCTAGTTCTGAGTATATTTCCCTTTTCTATTTTAATATTATTAAAATTTCTCAATTATTATTTTATTAATTTGGTCATGTTTTTAGGTTTATTAGTCTTTCAAATTCTCAATTTTTATTTTGTTTTTACTATGTTTTACTTTATTATTCATATATATGTATATATAAACACACATACCACTGTATTTTGTTATTTTATATATTCTGATTTCATCCTCTGAGTACTACATGTTCCTCAGATCCATGTTAAATTTACCTATGTACCTTTGAATTTCTATGATTACACATTTTTTACCTACTTTCCAAAGTTTAATGTAGCTAGAGGTTTCTCTCTCTCCTGCCAGTTCCTGAATAATCATTCTGAGGCTTAATATTAATTATGAACTGTTTGATGACTCAGGTTTCTTACTGGCTAGTTCTAAATATAAATTAACCATTTTAATAGTCTGTATATCACCACATGGACTGTGGTTCTGACATCTTATTCCTTTGGTGACTGCTGGTATCTCCTCTGATCCAACTTCTTTCTCCTTTTCTCTGCTTGGATTTCCAGTCTAGCTAAATGCCTGCTATATTCCAACTCAGCTATATAGATCAACCAATAAAAGCAAAACATTTTGAAGACTTAGCATTCTTAATATAAATGGAGGATGTTTAATTGCATGACTTCGGTATCCATTCGAGATTTCTGAAAAATAACTAAGCCATGTATCAAAAACCTTCTACTGGATGGGTCCCTGTCATTGTCTTATGGATGAAACATAAGACACCTATGCTCAGACACATATGAAGCATTTGTAATGGTCTTATACCAGGAGTGTTGAAAGGGAGAGTAGACTAGGAGACTATGTAAGTGCAAGGCAGAATCCTTTGTTTCCATTTATAGAAAATTTGAATTTTGCTTTAGAATCCTAAACACTACCAAAAACCCTTGCAAGGTCCTAGCTGCAGTTGATCTATCATTTCAAATATTTGTTTACACACAATCTGTGGTCTGTGTGCCCTCCTGTAACTTTTCTTTCCTCTTGTTTGCACCAATGATAGACAGGTATAGTTCTCATATTTATTTATTTATTTTTGTGTGTGTGTGTGTGTTTGTGTGTATGAATATCTATATCGGTGTGAGTATATGTACCCTGTATATATGTAGGTGCTTTAGGAATAGAGAGGATAACATTAGATGTTTTGGAGTTTGAGTTACAGGAATTTGTGAGATGCCTAAAGAAATTTCTAGGTTCTGAACCAGCACTCTACTCCAAAATTTTTAATATTATATTGACAGTTTTCATCTTGTAAAGAACACTTATTTTCTGTGGTTATAAGGAAAACTATTTAAGATGTAAAAAATATTTTGGTGGAATAGTAAAGTGGCAGTTGCAAGTTTTCCTACAACATAGAAGACTTCACTAACTCTATGTAATTAATGAAAAATAGAGTCTGTGGGTTAAAAAGAGAGCAATGAGATGTACTTAGGAGGGGTTGGAGGTAGGAAAGGGACAAGTCAAATGATTGAAGTATAAATTATATATATATTATATGTTAAATAAATAATTTACATATATGTAAAATAAATAATTCCAAAAAATTATCAAAAGAGGTAATATGATAGAGTAACATTTTCTATTTATTGAACATGTGAACATTTATGGAATGTTTGGTCACCAAGATAATGAAAGAGGGAAGCAAAGTGCTAATTAACTAAGTATTAGGGAACCAGTACTAGCATTCTGCAGATTCTATTGATGACAAGGTCTTGTCTAAGACCATCTTGTCCTAGCTGCTACATGTAGTCCCCAAATAAAATGGCTGGATCTGTACCAGGTACAAATAACATATTGTGTTCAGGTGGTAGAAGGAGTGATCCATTTTCCCTGTCCTGTCTCAAATTCCGAGCTTTAGTGTTTTTTGTTTTGTTTTTTATTCTTCTTCAGTAACTTGGGAGTAGGAATAATTTCCTTAAAACACTTTTTATAATTTTGCTAAATTATTTTCCTCATGAATTTAGATGAAAGCTTAGCAATAAATAGAGAATTTAAAGATCCCTTAGTAGTGCTTTTCTCATGCACCTTTATTCTGCAAAACATTTTTAATATAACAATTTTATGGAAAATTTTCTTATCAGAATAATAAAATATCATTTTGAATATAACAGAGTCATCATTGCCATTGGTAGTTGTAATATAAGACAGCAGCCTCATCCAAGTCCTGGCAGCTCCTCCCCACTGGGAGTTGCCTTGGTCCAGACTCCACCTCTGGGAAAGCCCACCAAATGAGACACTCCCCGGGGAGGGTCAGAACCACCCCCTCAGGCTATTTAGGCTCCTGCCAGAACAAAAAAAGAGCACAGGGTCTCAGGCTTTGCCTGTGCTCTCCCTCTCTGTCTTATCCTCCCGTGTTCTTCCGGCCACCCAAGAGTGACACATCTATCAAAAGTGGGCATCTTTGATTTGGTTTAATTTGGTCTGATTGGAATTCTTTACACTGATGGAGAGGCTCAGTTTAGGATTATTTTTAATAGATGGAGGTTCCACAGAGATGAATCTCTTTTTCCCATGCCTGCAGCTCCGCAGTGCTGGAAAACACCAATCCTCTGTGGTCTCCAAGATCAGCTTCGGACTCAGTGACATCACCTTTAAAGTACATGAATGGTAGGGTTCCTGGGGTGACCCATTCACATTTTGGGCTTTCCGCTAAAGTTGCAGGCCATGCTGGAAGCCACAAGGAAGCCTTATCCATGTGGCAAAGCCAGGCTTTCGCTGAGATGGTACTTGGGTGTGGGGAGGCGTCCCCCACTCATTACTAATGGGACTTGGGTGTGGGGAGATGTCCCCCACTCATTTCTCATACACCCCCAATTTGACTCAAGGGCTCTCTGTTTGGTGAATACATTGTAATAGACGTGAGTTCCATTGGGCATAGACTTTTAAAATGGGTCCTTGCATGATTCAAAGCCAATTTCCCAAACACACTTGGCGGCCTATTACAAAAATCCTTTTAAATTGGAACTAAAAGGCTAAAAAGCCCACAATTTCTAGATGCCTGCTCCCCCCTTCTGCTGTTCTCCTTCTCTGCTTCTCTGTAGCTCCTGATTTGTCCTGTCCCCACTTCTGCTTCTCCATAACCTAGGGTTCATGCATGTTCCCCAGCTTCCCTCCCCACCTCCCTGCTTCTCTAGGCTGTTTGCTGTGCTTTTCTGGCTGTTGCCCCTACCTATATTTGGTTTTTTAAGTTGGTCAGCTGACTTAGGTTTCTAAAAGTGTCCTGGTTTCCACTGTCCTTCCACTCTAAAACTATATAAACGTTCTTGTTGCCTCTTACAGCGTTTGTTCTAAAAGTGTCTTATTTGTCTGTTAGGATAATGTGTCCACTGTATGTCCATGTTACTATGTAAATTCATGTTTTACATGCATGTGTGCTTATTGTAAGATTAGTAAAACTTATAACTCAACCATAACAGCTCTGGAAAAATACAAACATTTGGGTAGCTGCCATTTTAACCTCACCACCATCTTGGATAAGAGTCCCCATATGTGGTAGTATTCTTTGACTTATTAAAATATTTCTTTTAATCTTCTTACAGTTACTAGCATTGGTAGACTGTAACCAATTGGATAAAATATACTAAATTTAATAATTTAAATAAATAATTTAATTTAAATAATTTAAGTTTTTATGTGTAAACATAAGGTTGTGTACTACCTGGTTCTGCAGTCATTCAGTCCCCAAAAACCACACAGAGGCTTATAATTATAAACTGTTTGATGTGTTTACACAGGCTTATTATTAAATAGCTCTTACAACTTAAATTGACCCATAACTCTGTGGCTTGGTAGTTTTTCTCTGTGAGGCATTCTCATATTGCTTCCTCTGTGTCTGGCTGGTGACTGCAAATCTGCCTTTCCTCTTCCCATAATTCTCTTAGACTGATTGTCCCACCTATACTTACTACCTGGATATTGAACAGTCAACATTGTATTAAACCAATAAAAGTGACAGATATTTACAGTGTACAAAGACAATTTCCAATAGCTGTTCGCCTTTTTTTTCTTTTTAAAACAAGACCTTAAATCTAATCTCCTTTGTTCAGCTTTTTTCCTGATCATTTTCCATAACAACTTCTAACTTACACACTAAAGAAAGACAAGTACCCATAATCCATTTTTGGGAATGTGGGTGCAATTTTCTAGGCTACTTCCTGCTGATTACCTCATGGGGACCCCAGAAAAACTTCAGATTTCAGTCAGGTCTTGATTGAAGTATTCTGTGAGTTTGGATAATTTCAAACAATAGCCTTGAAACTCTTTTTGATGCAAAACTCAGAGAAACTGCAACAGAGGTGCTCTGAAACTTTGAAACATCTTTTTCTTCAGTTCCTTGATCGAACTTTATTTTTCTTAACGAAAATCAATCCATGAATTCTCATTTCCTGTGAAAATAAAAGCAAAACCTCTATTCCAAAGTAAATATCATTTCACTTAAATTTTGATGTCAAGTCATTTTCAAATTATATAGCTTGGATTAGTACAGCAGCATTTATAATCAAATGTCTTTTATGATCTGTTGCTTCTTTATTAGCAGTCAAACAATTCAAAGACAACACAATTACATATAATGACCATGCTGTCTGTTATTTTCCGTCTTTACGTGGATTTCTTTTATTCTATTTCTTTTATGGTAATTTTTAATTTTTGAATTTTTTTGAGACAGTATTTATTTGTGTATCTTTGGCTGTACTGGAGCTCACTCTGTAGACAAGCCTGGTCTCACATTCACAGAGATTCACCTGCTTCTGCCTTCCAAGTGCTGGGATTGAAGGCAAGCACCACCATGCCTAGATACTCTTTTTGTAAAGGACTTTCTCTATCCTTTTTCTTTTCTCTCCCAAGCTTGTATACATATTTAAACACACTATAAACCGTTTAGACATTTTTT
>LOJH01060305.1:0-11143 GCA_001685095.1 Ellobius talpinus
GTGGATTTCAGAGAGCAATGTGTAGGAGTTAATTCTCTCCTCTGCCATGTAGGTCATCAAGCTAGACAGAAGGCACCTTTACACACAGAGCTATCGCACTGGTCCATATCCAGAAAACTTAAGAGAACATTTGATTGCTTTAAGTTAAAAAAAATTAAGACTGCAAAAAAAAATAAATCAGAGCAACAGATCTAGACAGTCTACTTACTATCCCTTTGTGTGGTTACATACGGAGACAACTGTGTTTCCTGGCACAGCACACAGCATACTTGCCATTTTCTAGTCTGATATAAATAACATTGCACCATATATGCACTATCCATTTTTCTCTTATGATTGTGGTTTTTCAGTTGGCTTTTGATAATCCACATAGACTTTACCCATTTTAACAGTTGCATAGAGCTTCATTGAATTTGTATATCAAACACTACTTCATTGTTTCCTGCTAATAGACATTTAAGTTACAATGTTTTATTAAACACTTCATATATACTATTTAGGTTCAGTATAAAAAGTTTCTTTAGGGACTATTATTTTTATCTTAACTACAAAATACTGCTGAGTTAATCATTAAAGCAGTTGGAACAGTTTATATTCCCATGACTCTATAGAGAATTTGCAGTTCTTCTAATCAATACCATGCAACTATAAACTCAGACTTTGATATTAATTTGGAATAAATGAAATGATACCTCATTGTGGTTTTATTGATAATGTAGTCACATATCTATTTGATTTCTATTATCTCTTTGGGTTTCCCTTTATAAAATATGTGTTTATTTTCTTTACTAGTTCTCTGTTCTATTTGTCTACCTTTTCTTTTTAAAGTATTTTTATTTTGTGTTTTTTTATTTATTTTCTATTTGTGAGTGTTTGCATGTATGTCTGTATATCGTATGTGTGTATGATGTTTGCAGAGGCATTGTACCCTCTGGAACTCAAATTGTGTGGTGTGGGAAGTCTTTCTGTATATGTGTTGCTTTTATTGGTTAATACAGAAACTGTAGTATGGGAAGGCCTTCTGTCTATGTGTTGCTTTTATTGGTTAACGAATAAAGTATTTTGAGCCTATAGCAGGGCAGAATAGAGCTTGGTTACTTCCAGGCTTTGACAATTCTGTACAAAGTTGTACAAACACATATGAGTAGGATTTGGAGGAGGGATAAGTTTTTCAAGTAGTGTAGGTAAGTATCAAAGAGTGTGAATGCTAGATCATTTGGTAAAGATTGAAAAACTGTCTTCCAAATAGCATCATGCTCTTGTCCTACATCCTCTTTAGTATTTGTTACTGTCATTTTTGAGGGTTCAGGCAATTCTAACCATTGCATAATAGCACTTCTATTTTCTCTTAATGTTTAGTTCTTGAATGACATGTGATCTTAGGTATTTTTTTTCATATGTTAACTTACTATTAGTATATATTCTTTGAGAAGGCATCTATAGAGGTTTTGACCAATTTTAATGGATTTTCACCTTTCTATTCTTGAGTTTTAAGGTATGTGTGTGTGTTTGAGATAATTCTTGTCTGATGTGCTTTTGGCAGATACTTTCTGGCAGTCTTTAGCTGCATTCTCATTATCTTGATACTGTTGTTTACAGAGCACCTTTGTTATTTTAATGAAATAAAGACAATCAATTCTCTCATACCCTCGGTGTTTGATCTAAGAGTCATTGATCTAAGTTCATATCCATGATCATCTATGTTTCCTTACATATTGTCTTCTAGGAATTTATAGTTTTATATTTCACATCTAGGTCTCTGGTCCTTTTTAGGCCTTTTTGTGAAGGATATGAGGGTAGTTTCCAGATTTGAGAGTAGTGTTCTTAGTTGATGTCATATTTTCTGTTTTACTTATTTATTTAATCTGTGTTTTACATAATGTATCTTGATTCCATTCATTTTCCTGTCCCTTCTCATCCATCCTCCACCACTGCAACATACCCCCCATAGGAGACTGCACATTGGTTTCCCAGCAGTCCAGATGTGAATAATCACACAGAAACTATATTAATTTCAACACTGTTTGGCCGATAGCTTAGGCATATTTCTAGCTAGCTCTTACAACTTAAATGAACCCATTTTGATTAATTAATCTGTGTATTATCATGAGGCTGTGGCCTACCAGTAAGATTCCGGTGTCTCTTTTCTTTGGCAGCTACATGGCATCTCTTTGACTCTGCCTACTCTCTCTGTATATCTCTGTTTGTATTTCCCCTGGCTTTACTCTGCTAAGCCATTGGCTAAAACAGTGTCTTCATTAACCAATGGTAATAAAACATGTTTATAGCATACAGAGGGAAATTCCAGAACCCTGAAGGACTGTCTCACCTTCTTTAGGAAAGTTCAGCAAACTCCCTTAGGAGTTTTCTTGATGCCCATCATCCTCTTGAAGTAATTGGTGCTGCCAGAAGCAGATATGTCTCACTGTTGAGAAAAGTCTAAGTTCGAAAAACCTTTTAAATGCCATATTCTGTAGGTCTTTGAATTGCTGAAAATTATATAACTGAAATATATCTCTGTATATCTAAAAAACTAACAAACATGACCACAAGTTTGACTATTATAAATGACTATCTATTAATCTGTATTTCTTAATTATATNTAATTGGTGCTGCCAGAAGCAGATATGTCTCACTGTTGAGAAAAGTCTAAGTTCGAAAAACCTTTTAAATGCCATATTCTGTAGGTCTTTGAATTGCTGAAAATTATATAACTGAAATATATCTCTGTATATCTAAAAAACTAACAAACATGACCACAAGTTTGACTATTATAAATGACTATCTATTAATCTGTATTTCTTAATTATATATCACATTTTAAAATGAGTTGCAAAAGCATAATACCTTGAACAAGAGCAGAAATACATATACACAGTGTAACAAATTGACCTTAACTTTGTATCAATAGACCAAGATTTATACCAGTGCAAAGTATTTTATATCATCTTTATATCATATTCCCCCCTTTTTAGAAAGAGATTGATCATGACCATTTAGCTGTTTATAATCAACTTTCTTTAAATGAAAACAAACATTGTAAGCAATCATTTTGGGAATTTGAGCACTGTTTTCTCCAAACTGCTTCCTGCTATTTGTTGGGAGAAGTATTTTTAGGGTTCATGGAGACCTTTTGGGGAGTCTTATTTCATCAACCCACATTAAACTGGAAGGAATCCACAGTTTCTCATCTTCTGTGGAATATATTGGCTTAGCAGTCCCCAGAATCAAATGTCTCTCTGCATTCAAAAATTTTAAGAAAACACAATAATATACATAATCCAGACTCTCTGTATATTCTATCTTTAATGTGGCTTTTTAATATATTACTTTTTAATATTTATTTACTATCTTTATTCCCTCAATCTATAACTGTCTGTACTCTTTTATATTACTTTTACTGTCTCTTTGAAGACTTTGTCTTATTTTTTAAAACTCTTTCTATAACTACCTACACGCATTTTCTTTTTCCTTAAGCTTTATGTACATTTTTTTAAACACACTGTGACACATTCAGAGGTTTATTTTTGTCTGAATCTGTCTTTATTGCATATCTACAATCATTTTCTGACCAGGAAATTTAAAATTTTTTTAAAAATTTAAATTTAAATTAAAAAATTTTTCTTTTTAAAATGCTCAGTAGGCAGGGCTAGGCCTAACTCCACCACCCTGCTTGTTGGCTCTGCCTCATCCAACATGGCAGAGGTAGGTTCATTGCCTCTGCAAACCATGTTTACTGCCCCAGTTCCAGGAACCCGGAAGGTCTATGTTTTCATTAAGCAACTGGTAGCACATTGCTCCTAAACTTCATTTAAGTGCAGGACCTCCTGAAAGAGGCAGAGCCATTCGTGATAACAACACAAACCAGAAAGCCATCTCTTAAAGAAGCCATGCAGTTGTTGCTGCTAATGCTTAGTCAGGAAGCCTTATAGGAGCCATGTTTCTTCTCACTGCCAGTAAACAGAGCCTATCTGAAAAAATGTAGTTCCCAAGAAACTGTGCTTTGCTCCTGTTTTTGTGGGCCTAGAAGCCCTCTTTTTGGTTTAAGCTTTTTTAGGTTTTATGTGCATCCATGCCCCAGATGGTGGGTGCCATTCTTGTAAACAGAGGTTGCTCATTTGTTTCCTGGCCACCCAGGCATATAGAAACTATATTAATTACAATACTGGCCAATAGCTTACATCTGAAATTAACCCATTTTTATTAATCCTTGTATCACCATAAGACTGTGGCCTACTAATAAGGTTCTGGTGTCCTTCACTTTTGACAGATACATGGTGTCTATTAGTCTGCCTACTCTCTCTCTATATATCTGCTTGAATTTCCCACCTGGCTTTATTCTGCTAAGTTGTTGGCCAAAACAGCTTCTTTATTAACCAATGGTAATAAAATATATTCATAGCAAACAGAGGGTAATTCCACATCACCCCCCCATAAAAGAAAACTTAAGAGAAAAAAAAGGAAAAAAATTCAGGAAGGAAATTAAAAACCTTGTCATGGAAGCTGCAGTGTTACACAGTGAGTTATGCTGTAAAACCTTTGTCCTTATATCTTTACTTGCAAGTGTTCATTGCAAAGAGACATTGGTCTGGTTCGAGGTCTTTGGTTTCTCCTACACTATCAGCGCTGGGCCCTCATTAGGACACTTCCAGAATATCCTGTTGCTGCCCTGTGTATGGAGATCCTACAGCTTTGAGTCTTAGGCTCATGTACCTGTGCTCCATCAGGTCATATATTCAGTGGACATTGGGGCAGGCCACGTCATAACCTTGGATTTGGGCCTGGGAAACTGTAGAATTGGTCTGCCAGCCACTTCCCCCTTGTCCTTAAGGCTATGGTGAGTTCTTCAGCATTGCCTGGCTATTACACCATAGCAGCAATGAGCAAGTCATGGGGCCGGTTCTCCTGTTTTTATGCTTTCAGGTTTGACTCTCCCACATCTGCACTATTAGTGCCGGCTCTGCTGTGTGATGTCATATTTTCTTAACACCATTATTTGAAGTGACAGGTGTTGATTCCTTTGACAAGGACCAATTGACTGTATTTACATGGATCTGTTTCCAGGCTCTCTATTCTGTCCCATTGATTGGCCTGTCCTTTGGCTAAAAATGTTTAGTTTATTGTAGCTTTATAATAAATGTTGAAGTTCAGTAGTATCAATCCTCTGTCTGCACCTTTCGGGATCCAGATCTTGCTTCTGAGTTTCTTCCTTTTGTTCTTCAATAATTCCTCAGCATTCTTTTTCTTCTTACTATTTCTATATTTCTGGCACCATAAAACATTCCAGGATTGCATTATTCTCTTTCTCCCCTAATCCTGGAATTCACCTTTCCCTTAAGAGCCATGACTCCTACTGTACTATGATACTAAAGAACAGAAGTTAGGGAATTAGTTACTTTAATTGTTACTGGAATAGCAGCTATTAAGCACTTTTAGTGGACAGAGCTGGGAGATACAGAGTAAACACCTCTAGTGCACATGCTTGCATTTACCTCTGCATTCTCATTCATATTTATGTTGAGTAGTAATGGAGATGTCACCATAGGATTTCTCTTATTCTTTATTTATAACTCTTTTCCTACTAGTGGGGATGCTAATTTTCATTCTTCATAATCTAGTTTCACATGAACATAGACTTTAGATAATTAGCAACATGGTTTATATTTTTTCTTATAACTTCAACTACTTGCACTGTAGTCCTGACCTCATAAAGGCAAATTTGTCTGTAAGACAAATGGAGGTCACCAGTTTGGCAGAGCTAATAGAGTTAAATGGTACACAGGAGATCAAGAACAATAAGCAAGCAGATATCTAACTAATGTTTTTAATCAACTGTATTTTACTATGCTAATTTCATATGTTTTAAAAAATCAATCATTTGATGGATTTTTTTAGTGCAATGCTAATACCCGCCATGAGAATTTACAATAAAAATAACAAATTGCAGCTGACTCTTTTCGCTAATATATGTCAGACATGTCCTAGAAACTGAAAACAAACAAAATCAATATTATGCTTTATTTTAATTTTGTAAAGGATGTTGGAACACTGTTTCTGTGAATGATAACACACAAAAGTTGCTGGCACTGTTCCGGTTATAAAGTCACAAGAATAAATGAATATCAATTAGACACTTGATTTTCATTTATTTTAAGCTTAAATGTTAGCAATATCATTTGAATAATGCATGTACCTATTTTAACTAATAGTCTAGTTTTTTCAGCTACTTAGTTTAGAGATGATAATTTTAGCTTCAAAGCATGTTTGATTTGTAAATTTATGACTCATTCTTTCTTCCTTATAAATTAATTTCTAAACTACCATAACTTTAGAAGTTAAATACTTCTATTATGGTTCTGAAAGTCCTCATCAGTAAGTTTATAATAGTTTTTTTTTTAAAAAAAAATAGAAACAACAGTTGTCAAAGCAAGAGTGAGTTTTAGACTCAATATTCATGAGAAGATTGTCTCAGGAACTGTCTTCACACACACAAAAGGGCGAATACTGAACAAGTTGTCCCAGCTTTTAGTTGATTATCAAAGTGTGTGTAAGAGAACATGAGATTCAAATTAGGCTAAGAAATTTAAATTTATCTCTAAAGAGCAATTTTTAAAATTATAGCAAGGACTGTTTAACCCTCAGATGTATGCTTACAGTTTAGCTTTTATAATTTCTTTTTCTTCTAAGTCTTTATACATGTAGAGTTCTATGGTGGTTTTGGCATGATCTCACCCAAGGGTGAAGACACAGACAGTATGACTGAGTTCCCCAGAGTACCCCAGAGGTACTGGGTAATAAGATTCTAAGAGTGCCATTTGCACTTAAACTTTATGTGGAATGAGACCAAGGAGGCTATCTAGTTTACCTGTCTCCATCGATGGGAAATCACAGTGGTCACAGCAATGACCATGACTGAGACCAAGAACATATATCCATATATTGATAGGTTTGGGATCAGGGAATCTCTCTTACATGGTGGTATAGCGGAAAAATCCTTCCTTATCTACCAGGAAGTTCATGGTCGGTACTTATGTAGCAAAGACAAGATTTAAAAAAAGAAGAAATAATAAATGAATTTAGTAAAATTTTCTGTGCATGAATGGAAGCTGTTGTGGGTTGGACCTGAAACAATCTGTCACAAGCACATATATTGGATGCTTCTCCTCCTGACAGCACTATCTTGGGAGACTGTGGAACCTTTAGATGACTGAGTTTACCTAGAGAAAGTAGAAGACTAGGAGCAGGACTTCAAATGTTTGAGTTACCGCTGGCCCCTGGTTCTGTTTTCTGATCTACTCTCAGATGAACACTGTTAAGTCTCCCAGACCCTGGGGCAAATGACTTAAGTGCCTATTTAACATATCAAAGCAGACCTGGCCTCTAGTTCTCTAAGCATCCTACCAGCTCTACCTGGTACCAAGGTGTGGCTGGCATAGCTTGCCCCCTACCCACCTCCTCCCCCAAGTCTCCAACCCAGAGGCTGAGCTCCCTTTTTGCTAGAAGATTTTCCCTAGATAATTGAACTATTTTGTTTACCCGCACCTTTTGTGCCTTTGACCTCTTTTGCTGCCGAACCTGGTTTCCCCCTCTCTAATCTTCCTTCCACTTCCCCCTAAGTGCACACAACCCAGCTCAGTCTGGTCCCATGCACTCTGGATTCTCCCAGCTGTCACTGTTTCTGCCTATGCTCTCCCGCATATCTATAATAAACTTTCTCTTCCACCATACCCAGGGGCAATCTTATCATCTCCTTTCCTTTATATTTCTTTATTTTCTCATTCAAACACTCTGATGCTCTATTGCTGTGGAAAGAGTCATTTTACCAGTTCATCCTTCAGTGAAGAACTGAAACCCTCTGAAACTGTGAGCTGAGAAAGATCTCAATGATACAAAAACGAAGACTCAAAGAACACTGCGCTTTCACGTTCAGGTTCAATGAAGAAGGAGCAGTCATGGTTCAGTGTGATTTCACAGAGCAATAAACTGAGGGGAGATTGACAAGCCCTGTCCAGATTCCTTTCTGTATTTATTACTTTCTTTTGAGTACAGGGCAGGATACTCATTACACAAAGGCCTTCAGGGATAGAAAAGGGCAGAGAGAAGATATTCTAATATACAAAGGCTCCATATTTGGGGATGTCATATTCTGAGTCCCTGAAACAGAATCACAATAAGACCCATTGTGCACTATGTTACAGATGTAAAGACATTTTTAGAATTGAATTTCAAATAACTGTAATAACATCCATGTGGTGGAGAGGCCACACTGTCCATCCTACACCTTCAGAGAAATGAAGGAACAGGATTCGGAGTACTTTTCCAAGGTCAAGTGGCAGAGTTGGGATTCAGTGAGTTTTGTTTTGTCTTTTTTGTTAACAAAGCCCAACACTCATTCCAGTTAAGTGTTGCCATTTTCTTTGAGAATATTTAGGTAAACATAAATACCAGCCATCACTGAGGATTGCAGGCATTTACATTCTGATCAAATAAACAACCAAAAGAGTGCATTCATTTCAGGTATGGGGTATAATGCTTTAGTAGAAGAATCCAGACAAGTGTTTCATAAAGAGCTATTTGCAGAGTGGTCATACAGTCCGAGGATGGAAACTACTGCTTCTTGTTAACTAAGGTTTGGTTCACCCTTAGCTTAAGTTGGAAAAAACACACTTAAAATAACAATGATGTGCATGTAATGATTGTCTCACATCAGGAAGCCTGAACAGGAGGCAGGCACTTCGTGGCTGTGACTGGCAGGTGGCTCCAGAATAACCAAGGAATCTGGATCTCAGCATTTCTAGTGCTCTCTTTGAAGAGGCTTCTGCAGGCTCAAGTGCTGAAACTCTAGAAGCATCATTGGAAAAAGGAGTGAGTCAGTGGAGGAGCCAAGTTCCTTTCTAGGTTGCCACACACACTGCTTCCACTTCGGTCTCAGTTTTCAGCCAGAATTTGTAGCAAGGGAGACAGGAAAGAAAAGCTCTGGCTATGCTTGTAATATGTCCAGCCAAAATAGAATTTTTTTCTTCAAAAGAGGAGGTAAGAGCATTTGAGAATTGACATGATGACTTTTAAATCTCTCTAACAGTGTTCTTTGTTACAAAGAAGAAAAAAATGGTGATCAAATGAGGTTCTAAATTGCTAGACTAAATAAAGTTGAGAAATTCTTTAACTCCAGACTTCTCAAAGATACTAATTCATATTGGGAAACCCTGAAGAGTACACAGTGTAGAGTTCCCATGTGTACTTCACTCTAGAACTTGGTGCACAGAGTAGAGTACACAGTGTAGAGTTCCCCTGTGTACTTCAGCCTAGAACTCAGTGCCCAGAAGGGTTTTTAGGATTAATAATCTATAGAATATATACTTTGAGTAAGTCCTGCTGAACTCTGGGGAATGTAGGGTGCATAATTTCTGTTTCCAGCTGCCAAGTTCCCGAGTGAATAGGTGTTGATCCATCACTGACTTAATTAATTTGATTTTATTCTATTTGAAATAAGGATTTAGAGAATCACACATAATGGGCATGTCAGGGAGAAACTTGCAAATATTGAGGATTATAGAAACGTCAAAAAATTGGCTATTAAAAATGAAATTCTTAAATTTTTGCCAAGAATATCTCAAACAATTTTCAGGTAGATAATGCAAGGTTTTCTGATAACCAATTAAGGGAGAAGGTAGGTACCTGTGAACCTCACATAAACAGGAGCTACTACTCGCTGAACACAGAGGAAGCTAAGAGCTCTGTGACCAGGACAATGGACACTCTGGTGGTTCGGGATGAGCCTCATGTTCAGGTTTAGATTTGCCTGGCCACCTGAATGTGCTGTTTGATCGATGAGCTCTCTTTGATCCAACTCTGTTTTGTTGTCTGTGTTTTTGGTTTCATATCTGTTTTGATGCTATGGAGCTATTTCCCCATATTTTCTTGTTGCAGTTCACCATATGGGGGTCTTATATAAAAGTTTTCAACCCACTTGGGCAAATTGTGTCTATATTATAGGATAAGGGTATAAATTTATTCTCCTATATGTAGATCTCAAAACAATTTACTAAAGAGATTGTCATTTTCTTAGGAAGTTATGTATTTCCAAAATATATAAAGAGGTAAAACACCAAATATTTTACTGGGTAATCCACTCTAAATACACGCAGGATTTATGTGAGTCTCACAGCATTTCTGAGCCCTAGATATCACTTCTTCAACATGGATAACAACAATACCTTGTTTACCTTTTATAAAGAGATGGCTAGCTGGGCAGTGGTGGTGCACACCTTTAATCCCTCACTTGAGAGGCAGAGGCAGGCAGATCTCTATGAATACAAGGCCAGTCTCGTCTATAAAGTGAGTTCCTGGACAGCCAGTGCTATACAGAAAAACTCTATTTCAAAAAAAAAAAACAGATGGCTATGTAAGATAAAACTAATGAATTAATTATATGTGTGAAATGACTTCAAAAATTCTAAAAGGCTATGTGACAGAGGTTTTCTTAAATCTTACAATCAAGGAGGTCTAATTTACAACACAGAGTTTTTCACTATGCATATTTATAAATGGGACACTTGTCTCTTTTATCTTCTCTATTACAAAAAAAAAGGCAACCTGGTTCTTCTGGTGACTCAGGGCAAAACTGTAGGACAATCCATTTCTTTCAGCCACTCAGTGCAAAAGTATGTAATTTCTATAGTCCATTACTTTCTCTCTTACCATCTTCCTTATATTTCCACCAGCGTCTTCCACCAGGACTATGTCAAACTCCTGGGTGCTTACTTTTTCCAGATCCCCCGTACTCTCTTCTCTGCACGCACGCTCTTACTGTGCAGTGCTCAAAACCTTCCTCAGTCTTTAAGTTTCAAAATGAAAGGCAAGATCTCCCTCTGATTCATCTTCATGCAAATGATACACTAGGCCTTCACATTTATGACAGAGACAATGCTTCCTCGAATTTCCACACTGCTAATTCCCATTTCTTAAATTTTTGCTCAAAGCATTACTTTCCAAATGATGCTAATGCTGGATGGCCTATTTAAAAGTAAAATCTCTGTAGGAAGTGGTCTCCTGTGCCCGTGTGTCATACACTATACAGAGAAACTCTATTTCTCTTCTATCAGGTTCTGTGTGTTCAGATTAATATTGAGGTCTTTAATCC
>LOJH01060306.1:2538-13681 GCA_001685095.1 Ellobius talpinus
CTCCTCTCCTCTCTTCTCTTCTCTTCTTTTTTCTAGAGTCTAGTTCCTAGATTTCTCCAACTATTTATTCTAACAGCCCCCTAACCCTGCCTTCCCCTCTCCTGCCTAGCTATTGGCCATTCAGCTTTTTTATTAGGCCAATCAAGTATCTTAAGTGGGCAAAGTGAAAAAGGAGGATGTCTTTAAATAATTAAACAAATGCAGCATAAGCAAATGCAGTACAGCTTTACATAGTTAAAGTAATATTCCAGAACATAAACAAATTTAACACATCCTGACATAGTTAAATATTTCACAATACTTGTCTTTAGTAAAGTAACAAAATTACAATCTATTGCATTTCTCTAATGCCTATTTAATTGCAATTTAATGAGAAACTGAAGCACAACATATCTAAGATGTTTTTCTAAGATCTTTCATATAATCCCATATTTGTGATTTAATGCCACTCAAACACAAATGTCAAATTCAGTGTGACATGTTAGGTAAAAATAGCACCAAGTGAGCAGGTGCATCTATTTTTACTAACATGACAAACATTTAAAGCAACATTTACTACTTTATAAAAAAGGCTATAAATTTTAAAGGTGCTTTTAAATACCTGGTAACTGGGTTTTTGTTAGTCTATACTTCTTATGGGGAGCATTGGCAGAGCAAATGGCTTAACTTCCTTCATAATGCATACATATATTCTACAAAAACTATATATATACACATTATTTTATTCACAAATATTTTGTACCACATGATTCCCTTGAATTTTATTAAACAACCTTATTGTTATGAGGCCATTGTCCTTCTTTCTTCAGTAGTATTGACCTCCCTTATTCCTTTCCTGTTCTAGTCCCCACAGTATTTTTTTTCATTTCCCATGTTATATACTTTATATCCTTCTATTTCCTTCTGAAGCCAAGATTCCCATGCTCCTACTCTGTCTATGGTCCCTTTATACACTCCAGTCCTGATTTCTGTTGTTGCAACATGTGGTCCAAGTGACTTCCAAAATAATACAGATTATTGACATAGCACTTGGTTACATCATAGGACCTGAGAGTTGTTGTCTATGCCTGAAGATACTTAGAATATTATACTCTGATGATTTATGGTTAATTTGATCTGAAAGCATCTTTCCTGTGGTCCAGCCTTCATGATATCAGATAATAATATGCAACTGTTAAGGGGAGAAAAGCAATTAAACACTCCTACCCAACTACAATACCTATGAACCACAACAATGATCATGATGGAAATATATGTATAAAATGCAATATGTGGCCATCACATATTGGTGGCAACCAACAGTTGTCTAAGCAACAGGAGGGAAGTCAACCATATACTGAAAATCTACACAGATTCTTGGGGCATATGAGGCTATGTCAATTTGAAAAGAATCTACTAACACCATTTTAAGATTTCAGCATCAATAATTCCTTACTATATTGTAAATCTATGTCTACACATTAGTGTAGCTAACATCCTTCATTAAAGAAACATCTAATTAAAGCAGGTAGAGGCCATCATCAAAAACCGAAAATAATCACATTGCATATATCAATAGATAGTGGGAAGCTACCCCAATCACTACAGCTACCTCACAGCTCCTGTATCTGTGGTTCAGGGAACATCACAAAAGAGGGGATGAAGGTTGTACAAGTCCAAATACTGGGAATTCTTCTGTGTAACAGCTTCTCCCAATAATCTATTCATAAGCAAGACTGGAACAACAGAAATTTTAGTAAACATACTACTGTGGAAGTGGGAATTTCCTGGGATTCTTCTTCTCAACAAATAACTATAGGAAATTAGTGATGATGAGCAAAGGAAAATTCGCCTCTTCTAAGGATCGGAATCTTGTCAGAGGTAGAATACAGTGTAGTCAGCCGTGAAACCATATACACATGAAACAATAATGAACTCAGTAAGTTGTATTAATACTATGCATATACAAACACACACACATGTGCACACTCATGCACACACAAACACAGCAATATTAATCATGGAAAAAGACTTGAGAGTGGGCTGAGGCATAGGTAGGTTTTAGAGAGGATATCTGGGAAGGCATGGAGGAAGAAAAGAGAGGAAAAATGATGTAAATTAACTTTTAAAAAAAGAGATAAAAATCAAATTCATGCCAAGTCAAATAATAAATGAAACTATCTTCCAAAATTTATGCACTCATCTATTCACTGTTTAGTAACAGTACAGGCAAATATTGTTCTACAGTTGAGTAATAGAAATCTCTATTGCATAAAACCAAATGAGGGCATTTTAATTTTGCTAATTGATTAGGTCAGCATTGCAAATAATTCTGTTTTAGAACATTTTCTTGTTTGAATGAAATTGCACTGTTTTAAATATAAAAATTTATCCTATGCTCTAATATAAATTCATCTATTTTTCTAATGATAAAATCTTGAAGTTTTTATAATTTTAAAGGGATGATTTGGGGTTATTTTGTCCTATGATGTAATGTTAAATAACAATCTGATGACACAGTGCATATATTGAATTTTAATCCTATTATACCACTAATCCTGCTTTTAACTCCTTCACAATCCCCTTCTTAACCCTTCCAAATGTGTGCCCTTTTTAAATAAATTCACTGAATCCAGTTTATCCAACCATTGTCTTTGTTTTGTGATGAAAGTCTTCATCTAAATGCTAAAATCATGCACAAAAACCTTTAATAATATTATTGCTATGTTTCTACAATTCTAGGATGAGAAATGATATGTTGTATTTGATTTATAACTGAACATGTAGCACCTAATTATAGAAGGTGTCAAGAGCGATCCTTTTATCAATGCATTAAATATCATCCTTCAATATAAAAGGACCAGCAACAAGTGATCAGTAAATGGCTATTATTTGATCTCTGAACACTGAATTTCTGAAAAAAATTATCTGGGTTTTGTTTTATAGGTGCTTTAATCTTATATTTTCACACAGATGTTTATGTTACATTTTTTGTGAATTAACTTTAATTGCTGAGTAAAAACTGTATTAATGGAAGCAAATCATAAAAAATACATTAAGATCAATAAGACTAAGACTAGCAGCAGATATTTCCTGGCTTTAATTTCTTGCCCTGTTATGTAAAAAGACTTACAGTTTATGCTATTTACTTCCTCATATTTCTTCGAGGTAATATAACTAGTGTACATTCATATGAGATAGAATGTACTGAATGTAAGTCAATTGATATAGTTATGTTATTGAATTATATCTTAAGTTATTTCCCATTTTAGTTTGCTAATAAACATTTAAATTCTGTTTCACAGAAAAATCCTATATATTATATAATCATAATGGAAATGATAAAATATCATCATATTTCTGTATGACTATGTTACTTTATACAATGATCAAATTTATATTGTGGAAACTATTCTAAATAAAATACTACGATTAAAATCTTTATAAAATTTTAAACTGTTCTTATTAGGCATGTTTTTTGATGTGAAGAAAAGAGGAAGAAAATAGAAAATATATTCATACATATGTATATTTTATTATAAAGTATTTAAGCCAAGATAATAATAAAACAGCATGTAGAGAGCAATTTGACTTAATTTGGGTGGCTATACCTGCCGTGTCTGCAAGTGTAACTTAATTAAAAGTAAAAAGCATGATATTTGGGTAATATATTTTTGAACCTTCTGTCTAATTACCCACTATAAGAACAGTGACCTCATGCTGATCTTAAGAAACTGAAAATAATACAAAATATATTTCCCTAATGGTCCTTTCAAAATAAGTACAGTTAGCCAATTACCAGTAAGTATTTACTTTCAAACTTCCATTTAAACAAATATGTGCTGAAATTTAGATCATTATAAAAATAGAAGTTATTATAATTCTTTATTAACATAAAGTATTTGTCAACATTTTATTGGGGAAAAGCATTTCTATATTACAAAAACTTATTCAAAGCTCAAGAGGACTTTAAAAATAAAAGTCAATATCATAAAAAATAAAATGTAAATAAATATCAAGCTATAATCTGTTTACTCTGAAAGTTTAAAAATTGTTATTTTTTGTGATGTTTATTGTCTCAGTTATTATACCTGAATTTTTGAGATGTGAAGTTCAGGAGCAACTTTTGAGAATGTTGAGGAAGGGAAATCATAAAAGGGTCATGATTCATGAAATAAGGAGTCTCTCTCTTCCTTTCCAATCATTGACTTCTAGAGTTGGAAACTTTATGCGATGTATTATCTTAGACATGCTCTCAATTTAGAGTTATATTTTAAATGGTAAACTCATGCAGTGTTCTTTTTCTCAATAATAACCACTTTCAGTAAGGAAATATTAGGGAATTAAGAAAAAAGTCAACTTAATACATCAGTGCTAATTGTACATCAATAAACAGGTGAATGTGTTATAGTGAAATGGTTGAAAGAAATAGGGAATGACAGAACCAGGAAATGATTATCAAAGTGTGGTACATCTATTGATCAATTATGTGATCATATAGGGCCAGCTTCCTCATATTCATATCTTTGTTCACGAAGAATTCTCATTTCACTTTCAAGGGTCTTCAGGTTAATGCAGAGTGAACAGGATTCATACATGTTGCAGTGTTTTCTCAGAAAGAGTACCTTATTGAACTATTACTACTTATATATGAATTGCATATGTGATACATTATGAAGATTTATAAATTATTTATATATTTCTGTGAAAAAATAGAATGGTATGTTTATATTGAAAATATTAAGGCACTTATTGCTGTGATAAATATTTATATATGATGTTTATTATCTACCATGCATAGTAAGTAAATCAAACCCAATCAAGATACATCAGTTGGGCTTCAGAGGTTGCTCAATGGTTAAGTGCATCTACTGATCTTGGAGAAAACATACACTTAGTTCTTAGCCCCTACATATAATGTTCATTACCATCTGTAACTTCAGCTCCAGGGTCATCATAAACCTCTGAGCATCACCCACACTGGTATGCAGCTGCACATAGATACACACAAACACATATACACTATTATTAAAGAAAATAAATAAACAAATAAATAATATTTTTAAATGAATTTTTTATATTGTCAGCAGTTTCTCCTTCCTACTGTCCTCACAGTCCCTTGCACAAACTTCTTTCTGTTCCCACCCCAATGCACTCACTCCTCTTCCATTCTTGTTTAGCTAAGTGTGGTTTTCCCAAGAATATCTCAAGCATATCAAGTTGCAGTAGACTAAGCACCTCCCCCCATGAATAAAGACTGAGCAAAGCAACCCATGAAGAGTAGAGCCCCAAAAGCCACTGTTAGAAGTCTCAAAAGAGGAAAAAAACCCACACAACTGTAATATACATGCAAACTACCTAGGTCAGTCACATGCAGGCTCCCTGGCTGTCGGTTCAGGCTCTATGTGTCATTGTAAGCCAAAATAGTTGATTGAATCATTTATCTTGTGGTGTCCTTGACTCCACTATCTCCTACAATCCTTTCTTCTCCTCTTCTGCAGGATTCTCTGAACTCTACCTAATGCTTGGCTGTGGGTCTCCATCTGTTTCTCTCTTGGAAGAAGCCTCCATGGTGACAATTAAGCTAGGCAATTGAGGTACAGAAAATGGCCACCTCAGGCTACATATCTGCTATTCCTAGGAGTCTTACTAGGGGTCATCCATGTAGATTCCAAGATTCCCTTGTGCCAGGTTTTCACCTGACCCTATATGCTTGACCCGTTTCCAGTTGTCTCTTTCAGTACTCTCCAGTTGCATCCTCCCTCTCCCCATCCCCAATATAATTGCTCATATTTCCACTTCCACCTACCCTCAGTCCACTCAGAAAATCTCTTCTACTTCACTCTCCCAGAGAGGTCTGGGCATCCCAGTCCATGAGCTCTCCTTGTTACCTAGCATCTCTGGGACTGTAAACTGTAGCACAATTATCCTTTATTTTACAGCTAATACCGACATCTGAGTTAGGACATACCACGTTGATCTTTCTGGGTCTGAGTTACCTCACTCAGGATAATTTTTTTTCTAATTCTGTCCATTTGCTTTCTAATTACTTGGTGTCCTTATTTGTAACAGCTGAGTAATACTCCATGTATAAATGCATCACATATTTTTATTCATTCCTGGTATAAGGAGAATCTAGGTTGTTTACAGATTCTGGCTAATTACAATAAGACTGCTATGAAGACAGTTGTGCAAGTGTCTTTGTTGTATGACTGAGCATCCTTTGGGTATATTCCTGAGTGTTATGTCTGGGTCTTGTGGCAGACTGATTCCACCCTGCCCTTTTTTAGCTGAGAAATTGGCCCACTGACTTACAAAGTGCTCTACCAGTTTGCATTGCTGCATTCCCACCAGCAATGGAAGAGTGTTCCCCTTACTCTGCATCCTCTCTAGCAGGAGCCTTTGCTTGCATACACACAATTTAAAATAAAAACAAAAATAGTAACTCTTAAGATAATACATATGGTGGCAAAAATATTTTTTAAAATGTAGGCTTTTGCAGGCTATAGTGACAATAGGCTATTACAATATAATTGTTTTTATTTATTATTTTCTGATATCAATGGTGCTCTCTGTTTCCTTCTAATTTTCATTTATATTTTCAATATCTATTTCTCCCCATTATCAGATCAGTTCACATAGTTTTTCTTTAGCCTGCTGATCACTCTGTCATCAATCCAAGTACAGCTTAGGTGAGGAATTTTATCCCCTAATTTACCATAAGAGATATGTTGTTTCTTCATACAAATATTTATGGGTATATCAATACATATTTTAGATATCAGTGTTTATCCATTTATTATAGGTCATAAACTCAACTGTTATAGGGCTCAAATTTACCTGAAGATTGAAGAAAGAATTGCAGAATATGTAGAGTTTTGTCATTTGTCATGAAAATAAAAGCAATAGCCTGAGAGAATATGATTATAAGTATTATAATTAGACACTATACAGAGTAGTCTGCAAATATGAGAGATGATATGCCAGATATTCTTAGAGTAGTAGGTTTGCAAAAAGAAAGGAAAAAATGAATGAAATACTATGTAGTAATTAGGAACAAGACCAGGATGCTCATTCTCCCCCATCTTACTTGATATAGGGCTTGAAGTCCTAGCTATATCAATAAGACAAGAGAAAGACATACAAGGGATAAAAATATAAAAGAAGACAGCAAACTTTCCATGTTTGCAGATGGCATGGCCCTAACTAAATTACTAGAAAAATTTAGGATCTAATAAACACAGTAAAGTTGAAGTATACAAAATTAATGTAAAACAAAAACAATATTCATTAGTATAAACAATGTAGTCACATAGAAAAAAATTAGTAAGCCTCACATTAGTTAGAATGGTAATCATGGGAAAATGTGAGAACAAATAATGGAGAGGATGTGAAGAGAAAGGAGCCTTTATTTGCTGTTTTGTGGATGAAATTATTGCAGACATTGTTGACCTCACTTTAGAGGTTTTCAATAGTTTAGAAAAATGAAACCACTATATGACCCTGTTATTTCCCTTCTCTGACTATTCAAAAAGAACTATTTACCCTGCCACAGAGATATTGGCACCTTGTTATTTATTGCTCCCTTATTTACTGTGACTAGATAGTTGAATTAACCTAAGTTTTACACCAATGGATAATGGGAAATAAAAATTTTGTGTATATAAAATAGTGGAGTGCTACTAAGCTCTGTACAAAACTGATTTTACAAAATTTATAGGAAAGTAGATGGAATTAAAATGCATTATATTAAGAAAAGTCATAAAATATCGGAAAGAAAAAAGTATGTTCTAGCCAATGACATGTGCAAATGTAAGGAAAATTTTATGTTGGTATAATATTATAGAAGAAAAAGGGTTCATCAATGAGGAAAGTCTTAATATTGACAATCATCAGTAGTTATGCAAAATGACATAAATTAATTGATTTTCAAGCTCTAACCCTGTCAGGATTTTTCTGTCATTTCTAGTTTCTAGTTCTAACTTTATCATGGATGTATATAAAATATGATTGATGGTCAAAGTTTTGAAATTTAATGTGAAGTTCCACAACTTCCCGTATTAATGTGCATTATAAGTGTATAAAAGTTTATTGAGTTGTAAAATCTTTTAGTTTGTTAGTTTTGGTATGTATTGTTTTTTATTTGTAAAAAAAACAGTAAAATTTAAACTATAATTTTCCAATAAAGAAAATATTTGAGCAAAATATAGGTAGTATTTTTCAGAAAAATACTCAGTGTTGTGATCCAGGTAGGTAGATAGTATATGAACACTGTCTAATCCTGTGGGATCACTGTTTGATCAAAGGGCCAAAAATGCATCTTATAACTTGAACTTAACCTGAAACAGGAGACACACTGAAATTCAGGCTAACAATTTAGAAAGATTGCTAGTGATAATATTTATTAATCTGGGTTTTAGGATAAATGAATCTTGGAGAAAAGTAGAAAATAATGTATGTTTTATTAGTAAATCCTTCCCTTGAAGAGTACTTAGTTATATGGCATGCTAGCAGACAAAGTAGTATCTATCAATAAATTAAAAATGAAAACCAACACCTATTTGAGATTTTATGCTTCTTATATACTACTTCATGACTAAACAGTCTGATATATGGCACACGTCAAATATGAAATAAATCTAAGTTGGGAAGCAGTTAGGCACTAGCTAGGTCCTTTTTGATATTCTCAGAGGATAATCTTAATCTGTTTCTTTGGACTGTTTTCCACAGGAGCTAAAAGTAAATAACTAGTTTATGATCAGGTTTATACTCTGTTGAAAAATGCATTTTCTATTGCCTAAATGTTCAATATTGTACTGATACATAAAAGTGTAACAGGAGGAGCGGGCTGCTTGTTGTCTTGACTGCCCAGATATCTTACACCTGAAATAATGACATAGAAACTGTACTTATTTAAACACTGCTTGGCCCATTAGCTCTAACTTTTTATTGGCTAATTCTTACATGTTAATGTAATCCATTTCTATTAATCTGTATATTGCCATGTGACTGTGGCTTACTGGCAAGATTCTAACCAGCATCCGTCTCAGGCAGGAGATCCATGGCATCTGCCACTCTGCCCTTTGTCCCAGCATTTAGTTCTATCTGCTCTGCCTACATAAGTTCTGTCCTATCAACTAGGCCAAGGCCTTATTCATTATCCAATGAAAGCAACACACAAACAGAACTCCTACACCATAATAGGATGCATTTAATATTTAAGACTTGATGAAAAACATTTCAACAGTTCATGTTGATATTAATGTGATAATGCAAGGGAGAAATGAGGGAATAGTGAGAAGAAATAATATTAGCTAGAACAGTACAGCCATTTTTGTGAAACATAAAATATTGTAATTAGAGATGAATGGAAGAGGAAAATAGTCAGATGCCATACATTACAGAAGTACAGAGGGAGGAACACTTCCCTGCTGTGCAAGGTTAATGATCCTAAGGCATATACATCCTTTTAATATAAAAGTTACATGCAGAGAAATGAACTGTCTATGGGGGCTCAAACATTAAAAAGGGCATAATTGTATTTTTCATATTTTATTTCACATATTTGTACTTCATTGTGTCTTCTGCCCATTCTTCCCTCAAGTTCACCCCTGTTCTCTGAGGGCTCACCTCCCTAGGCTTGCTAAAAGCCTAGCTAAAGTTAACATTGCCTGAAGAACTTTGTAAGGGATAGGGATAGAACAGGGATAAGGAATGACTCAGCTTTTAACCCCTCTGACACTTCCCTCTGCCTTGGGAATTCCTATGCTTGGAATATCCATTCATAATATAAATTTTATAAACTGTAACATAAATTTACATTGAAAACAGAAACGCTATAATGAAAATTTTAATCAGAAATGAATAAACTTAAGTTTAAGTAAAATCGGCATAATCATATATAAAAGGATTTTATTTAGATAATTTTGAAGTGAAGTGTGTGGTTGCTCTGTACAATATTTAACATGATTAAAAACTGTAGTCATACTTTATCAAGTGTTCTTTTGTTTCGGTAGAAAAGACAAAAGCACTGATGCTTTTGGAGCCATGATTATCAATGTAGGATTAAAACTATTCTAGTTCTGAAATTTGTGGCATCTTCAGCTTTAAGATCTTAGTTAAAGCTCTGAAGGGAGACTGAGGGCAAAAGCAATGCCCTATTTTCCAGGGGAGATGGTGTCAACAAGTCAAAGAATGTTTCCCATGCCAGGAACAAAGATTTTCATTATATAGTTCATGACTTTGGTGGGGAGTCTTATCAACTTCTGGCATAATTCCATCATTCATGTAGCTGTGTGTGTGCATGTGTGTGTTTAAGAAATAACGTTTCCCAGTTGTTGGTGTTAATTATCTCTGCTTCCTCCTTGTTACTCTTGCATTATCCCCCTCTCTCCTTCTTAGGTAAAGCAGCCCTACCTCTATGTGAACATTTAATAAATTTGAAATGAATCCTGTAATGTTGTAATAGAAGTTTATGATACTCACATCATGTCTATGTAGTCACACAATAAGTGTACTTTTTAATCATAAATTTCAGGGATCTTTTTAAAGATGTGATCAGAAGGCACTAAAATGTGACTAAGAAAAACTGAAAAGATAAAGGAAAAATATCAGGTATACCAGGAACCATAAAACAGCAGGGATTGGGACACAAGACTTAAATCACAGAACTTAGGTGGCTGAAACAGGAGGATTGCCATGGGTTTGAGGCAGTGCTGTGTCACATAATAAGTTCCAACCACTCAGGTCTAAAGTATAAGATACTGTTAGTCAGTGTAAATAGATTTCTAGTTAATTAATTTATTTCCCTTACATCCTGACCCCAGTTTCTACTCCCTCCTCTCCTTCCCTCCCACACCCCATTGTTGTCACTCCCTCCCATTCTTCCTCTGTTTCTGTTCATGAGGTGCTGGCCTGTCATGAGTATCAACAAAGCAATCAACAAAGTTGCAGTAAGACTCAGCATACCCCTTATAGTAAGGCTGGGCAAGGCAATCCAGTATGAGGAATAGGTTCCCAAGAACTAATCAAAGCAAAAGGAATAGGTCCTGCTCCCATTATTAGGAGTTCCAAAAGTAGACAAGGCTACTCAGCAGGCATATATATATGTATATGTATGTGTATATATATATATATATATATATATATATATATATATATATAT
>LOJH01060308.1:0-11142 GCA_001685095.1 Ellobius talpinus
CACCTGCCTCTGCCTCCTGAGTGCTGGGATTAAAGGTGTGCGCTACCACCACCCACCCAGTGGTTTGTTTTTCTTACCAGCTGAAACCGACTTAGTATTCAGCAACTTTTTAAAAAGATTTATTTTGTGTGTTCATGTGTGTGCCTGAGTGTATGTACGTGCACCATGTGCATGCAGGTGCTGACGGAGGCCAAAGGACCGCCTTGCATCCTCTGGAATCTAACTCAGCTTCCGTGTGGGAGCAGCAAGTGCTCAGATGTTTAGATTCTTGATCTATTTTGAATTAGGTTTTGAACCTGGAGCACTGCAGTGTCGTCTCTTGTTTGAGGCTATCCAGCTGTCTGAGCACCGTTTGTTGAGGAGGTTGCTCCTTCTCTCCTGAAGCTGAAGGCTCCTGCCTTAGTTCTGAATGCCAGTTCTCTTCCTTTATCTTGTGTTTGTTCTTGGGCCAGTGTGTGCTGTCCCTCAAAGTGTGACGTCTCCATAGGTGCTGGAATTGGAAAGTGCACATTTCAGCATTGTTTGCCTTTGACAACATTGCCTTGGATCTTGAGGTCCCAGCAATCCCACGGGAGTTCCAACATCAAATTTTCGTTCTGAAAAGGACGCCCTTGGAGTTTCACCAGAAGTCACACCGAGTCTGTGGAACAGGTTGCCTAGGATTCCCTTCTTGGAGTTAAATCTCATTCCATGAATATGGGACATCTTTCTGCTTATTGAGGTCTTCTATTTCTGTCAGCAATGTTTGTGGTTTTCAGTGTACAAGGCTTTGACATAGTAGATGGAATTCACTCGTAAGTAGCCTGGTGCTACTATAGGTAGAATTGTTTTCTTTTTAAACATTTTTTAATTGTATTCACCCCTCCCTCAATTCTTCCTCCCAGATCCTCTTCACTCCCCCATGTGTGTGTGTGTGTGTGTGTGTGTGTGTATCTTTATTTCTGTCTCTCAGAGTCCAGTTTGTGTCATTCAGCCACTACTACCTCTGGGTGTGGGGCCGGCTCTGGAGTGTGGTTGGTGCACCAGGATTCACATCATTAACAAACCAACTGTCCCTCTGCCAGCAGTAATCAACTGCCAACAGCTCCTCAGTTGGGAGTGAGACTTCGTTCCCACCTTCCTGGAATTGTTTCCTTAATTTCTCTTTCTGATTTTTTTATTGCTGCTGTGTAGAAACTTCTTTAATGAGCTGACTAGCGCCCGGTAACTGGATTGTATTTGCGAACCCTGGCAATTGTTTTTTGGATGTAGGCTTTGATGGTTTCCATGTGTAGAAACAAACCATCTACAGACAAAAGTCATTTTGTCTGTTCTTTCCCAATTTGGATGCCTTTAACTTTTTTTTTTTTTGCCTAATAATTCTGGCCAGGGCTTCCAGCACAATGCTGAATGGTAGTGTAGAGAGCAGGGATCTTTATCTTATTCCTGATCTTTGGGGGAGATCTCTTCCTTTCACCATTAGGGTGGCTTAGCTGGCTTTTCATACAGGCTGTTAGAAAGAATTAAGTTGGATTGGCATCTTTTCTCTTTTAAATATTTGGTAGAATTCATTTGTTGCCAGAACTAATTTTATTGGGAGAGTTTTAAAATTTTATTATTAAAAATTAAATATAAATTTAAGATTTCAAGTAAATATAAAATAACTGCATAGCATACAGTACTCTAAAATGTGTACGCATTATTGAATGTCTCAATCACGCTAATTGACATGTTTACCACCCTCACACACTTAACCCTCTCAGGGATTTTTTAAGTGTTTTGTATGTTAGAAAACATACTTCATAATTAGAGCATGAAGACTCGGTAGTAAAAGGAGGTCAGTTATTTTGCAATTTTGTGAAGTCAGGCATCAGCCCAGGAGGGCAGGCAAACTCATCGAATACAGAGAGCAGTTTTTAAGCCGTACCGTGACCCCTTCCCACTTTCCTCTTTGACTATGTGATGGGAGGGTTCGACCTCACATAAGACCAGGTCTTGTCCTTCTCTCTGCCTCTACATTTGTCCTTAGTGCAACCCTTCCATGAGTTCCTTTCTACATTCTCTCTCCTGTGTGTTTTAAAGTTGATCAAGTCCATGACCTTGCCACGTCTTCAGGTCATCAGGCAAGCTTGGTTGTTAGTAATGTTTTAATTCTGATCATCTAGCTTTGGGGGACAGGTTAGCTGGACTAGCAGACGTTAATAGGGGTCTAATTTTGTTTTGCTGTTGTTCATTTGTAGCTGAATCCACGCTGGCTTAGGAGAACCATTAGAGTTAATTTCCTGCATGTATGTTGTCACTAACTGTAGTAATTGGGGAGCTCTTGAAGTGGTCCTTTCTGCAGAACTGAAATTTTATTGCCTTTGAGTAACCTCTCCCCATGCACCATCCCCAGCTCTTGGTAGCTGACGTTCTACTCTGTGCCTCCGTGTGTTTGGTTTTCTTACCTTTCACATATGAATGAGACTGCGAGTTGCCTCTCTGTGTGGGGATGCATGGGTCACATGGTAGCTCCAGTTCTGTTCTTTTGGGGAGACTCCACATAGTTTTCTGCAGTAGCCGCATGGATGTCCATTCTCCTCACCAGTATGTGAATGCTCCTCTCCATTCCCATCCTCACCAGTACCTGTTATCTTTTGGGATCACACCCGGAAAATCTTTTTCAGATGACCAGAAACTTCCCCTGGAGATCTCTGTGCCAGTTAAACTCTCTTTCCCGCTACAGGCCTGTTGAGATATTCTGTGTCTTGAGTCAGCGTGCGTAGTTTCTGTGATTGCGTCCTTGTTACTGTGACCATCACGTCGCTGTGGACAGCTGCCCCCAGGGCTCTCCACAATGTTTGCAGCTTCTGGAAGGTCAGTAGCCATGTCCACTGTCCAGTTTCTGCATTTTTTCCCTTTTTCATACGCTGACGTTTCACCAGCCTTGTTGATTATATAAAAGACAAATGGCTGCTTTGACTTTTGGATGCTTTTCTAGCCTCTATTTTATTATCTCTGCTTTGATCTCTCTTTTCTCCCTTCTGTTATCTCTGGATTTAGTTTGTTATTCTTTTTTCAGTTCCATAAAATATAAAATCAAGTCACTGGTCCGTGATAATTCTTTGTTAAGTAAATATCGATAGCTGTTCCTTTTCCTGTGGTCACTGTTGTAGCAATTCCTCATAAGTTTTGGTCTGTCATGCATTTTTTTAATCATCTTAAAGTATTTTATATTTTTCCCAGTGATCTCTGGTTTTGTTCACTGTAATAAATTAATTTCTGCATATTGCTACATTTTCTATTTTCCTTCTGTCATGGATCCCTATCTTCTGTTCAGTAATGTGATTCAATTGTGTGGTGCAATTTAAAAATGCACTGGCAATTGTTTTTGGCATCGAACTTTGGCGTCCCGGAGAAACGTTCCATGTGCATTTGAGAAGAATATTTGTTCTGCTGTTATTGAGTGGTGCTCTCTGAGTGTCTGTTAGGTTTTGCTGATCCACAGTGTTGCTCAGGTCCCGTTTCCTCCTTCCTGGAAGTACCAGCAAGTTATACTGGGATGGTGGGCAGAGTGTGTATGGCTTCCTTCCTCTAGACTGGCAGGTGAGGGGTGGTAGTTGGTGTGCACAAGGCTGAAGGCCCTTGGAATTTACTAGCCTTCTTTAATCAGCCACGTCATTAGCCCTTGGAATTTACTAGCCTTCTTTAATCAGCCATGTCATTGGATGTTGTAAATGTCTGATTGGCCTTCAGTACTCCAAATTGTGGATTCTGACAGTTCTTGTCAGCCTCAGTAGCTGCTATGGGAGAAGTAAAGATACTTGTAGTAGCTGCCCACTCTGCCATTTTGGGAGGCATACTCCTTCATAAAGTGAACAAAATATTTAAAATAGACAAGGATAGAAATTTACACCTGATAGACGTTCATGTCTGGCCTGCTGTAATGCCCACATCCACTGCTACAGATAGGTAAACCGTGAGCTACTCTGGGTGATGCTGGGCTCCTGGTCTCATGGGTAGTGAGTAGAGACTCACTCTTGGCTAGTTGCTGGCACAGCTGATTTGGTGGTAGACACTTTCCCACTGCATTTAGCATGCCAGACTTAGCCAGCAAGGGCTGGAGACTGCTTGTCAGCCATCTTTCATGAGAACTGAGCAATCTCATGGCAACGTGGAGAGCCTGGCGGACTCTGCCCACCCCAGTTGCCTCAAGCTTTTCTTGGCTTCCCTGAACGCCAAGAGATTGGTTATGACCAATGTTATGCCATGGGTGTGCCCAAAACACAATCTGGGAAGCTCTGAGGTAGACAATAAATTGTATGCACTAACCATGTCATCTCACCTCAAGGATAAGTACTGCTCCGAGCGGAAGGTCAGGCAAAGAGCACATTCTGACCCAGACTCGGATTTATCTCATTTAAAGGCCTCATTCTTCACATCTTGCAAATGCTGCCTCTATTTCAGATGAAGAAGAATCAAGGACCAGGGCATCCAGGGAAGAACTCTTAGAGGAGGGCTTTGTTGAACTTTGAAGGCTGAACGGAATTTGAGGAGCCGGGAGCAGGTGGTGGTATATTCCTGGAAGGATTCCAAGGCTACTGAAATGGTACTTATAGACAAAGTGGGGAAGAGTAGCCATGATGGCTTCTGGTTGGGTGCTCCTCCAGCCCAGTGGATTATCCAGGCAGTAGTGATTTCGCACATTTTCTTGTTCCCCCAACTCATATGGCTGTTATTTAAAGCAGTACGAAAAACACTGGCAGGGAAAGCAAGAGCTCTGAGGAGAGCCTGGGGACAGGTCATCTACATGCCTCTTGTGTTTGCATGAACAACCTCTCATGATTACAACCTTTGAGAGTTGTAAGATCCTTTGCTTCTTAGAGCAATGGACTCCAAACTGGCCTTGATCCCTCTGTTGTTTGCCTGCCACTGCTCCCCTCTAAACTGAGCAGAATCAGCCCACAGAGACTGCTGTGGCTTGACTCTGGTTTGAGTATATGCTGACCCTTCCCCAGGGTTCATATGTTGATACTCAGTCCCCATTGAGGGCTTCAGAGCATGTTAGGTGGGCAAAACATTGTTCTGACTGTGGTGTTTAAGGGCAGGTTATTTGGGAAGTGATTTAGACAAAGTCATGAGGGCAGAGACTCCATGGTTGAATCCTGGTGGTTTTGCAAGAAGAGAGAGAACCCAGAAGACACACACATGCACATATGTGCACAGGTTCAGACACACACATGCGTGTGTGAGCACAGGTTCAGACACACACACACGTGTGTGTGTGTGCACGGGTTCAGACGCACACATATGCGCGTGTGTGCACGGGTTCACACACACATGCCCATGCGTGCACAGGTTCAGACACACACATGTGCGTGTGTGCACCGGTTCAGACACACACATGCACATGTGTGCACAGGTTCCCTGTCTCTTGGCATGTGATGTTCTCTGTTTCCTCAGCACTCTTTCAGCAAGAATGCCAACCCAAGTTACAGCCCTAGATCTTAGGTTAGAAATGTGTGGTAAAACCTACCTCTTTGTTATAAAATGACCCACCTCAGCTACTTCATTAGAACAATAAAAATGGACAAATAAACTAAGCTAATCAGGACTACAAACAAGAGAAATACTCCTTTCTAGGTTATCATATTATTTAAAATGCCTACAAACAATAATGTTAAAATAACTGCTAAAGAATATCTACATATAAAGCTGTTGTTAGTTATTATTAGAGGTCATTTATTGAACATGGTACTGATCACATAAATACATCTTTATGTAAGTATGTAAGACACTTTATTTTAGAATACACCATCCTTCTGGGGATGCAGTTTATATAAAGCACTTGCCCAGCACATGCAAGGCTCTAAGTTCAAAACTAAAGCAAACAAAACAGCCAACCAACCACCAACTGCCACCACCAACAGAAACCTAGCCACCATTCCTAATCATCAGGATAGGTATTTTTTATTTAAAGCATTTTAGTGTCTGTCCTGTATACCATATCTTTCTCACCAAACCTGAAGACATTTTGGATGGTACAGAAAAAGTTCCGGATCTCCAAGATCTCTTTTGTCCTGCTTTTGTTGTCTGTCCCTTTGGGGCAAAGACGGCAGCTCCACCTGACCAGGCGGCATTACGGTGGCGGCAGCATGGCCCTGTGGCGGCAAATTGGCTGTCTGAGTTGGGAGAACTCAACATTGGGAGGTTTCTGGCCACAGGAGGAAGCTCAGCTCCTTCTGTTGCTTATGTGAGGCAGATTGTTATGATCGTTGCAATGAACAGTTTGGCTAGGGTTGAACGCCAAGGCATGTGTTTTCAGTTAGAATTGCATGACTAAGGACGAGCGAGCACACACTTCGTGCCAGTGAGATGGGGCAGGTTATACATATGAGTTTGGAATGATCGGAACGATTTTTAGAAATCGACAAAAGCCCAGAATGTCACAGACAGTGCACGAAGGTTTCTGCTGAGACCATGAGGACGCGGCTGACACATGGTTCCCGCAGTTGCTGGGTTTCTGTTACCCGGGGACAAGTCCTTCTGCGCTCACCCTGTCCGCACCTCGGGCGGACTCTTGGGCCCTTAGACCTGCTTATTTCCTTCCCTACCAAAGGGTCCTGGCACCCAGGAGGGCAGGGCCTGCTCTAGTTCTGGCAGGGGGTTTGTGGTGAAGGAGGTGATGCTGGAATCTTGGAACCATAAAGTGTGGTTTGGGGATGATCCACAGGCTTAGCCTCCAAATGGCCCTTCCCCCTCCCCACAGCGGGCACTCAGGAAAGGCCTATACAGACCTATGCTTCCTTGAGGGTGGGGAGGAGAAAGTGTGGGGTGTCCTCTGCAGCTGTCACCATCAGAAGCCCGGTAGTCTTCTGGAGCACAAATTCTAATTGCTCTTAATAATAAAAACCCGGAGTCAGTTAGTAGGGGGTGAAAGCTGAGAGATCAGAGAAACAGAGCAGCCAGTCACTAGAGAGTTCTTTTTTACCCTACTGAATCCTAGACCCAAGGGGTGATCTTACCTCTATGAATCCTCAAACTGCATGCTCGGACTGCCTCCTCAGACTGCCTCCTCAGACTGCATCCTGTCTTCTCAATTCCTCAGACTGCATCTGAGCTCCTGTCTCCTCCCACTTTATATTCCTCTCTCCGCCCAGCCATATCCCTCCTGTCTCCACCTCCCTAGTGCTGGGATTAAAGGCTTGTGATTGCAAGTGCTGAGACCACCTTTGTGTGAGCTCTGCTTCTCTTTTAGGCAGATTCAATCTTGTGTAGCCCAGGGTGGCCTTGAACTCACAGAGATCCCTCTGCCTCTGTCTGGGATTAAAGGTGTGTGCCACCACTGCCTGGCTTCTATGTCTTAACAAGTGGCTTAGCTCTGCGCTCTGATCTTCAGGCAGGATTTATTTGTTACATCACAAACAATCACGGTGGTCCTCCTTTCGCTGGTGCTGGGGAGTGGCCGCAGGTGGAGATCTGGAGAAGCTGCTGATGCTTGCTGCATAGTGACAACGGTTTCCATCTTTGCTTCCTGGGTTACAAGCTCCGTCTCTGTTTCTGACAACCGTCGTTGCTCTATTCTCATTTATGTCCAATTTGAACTAATTTGAAAAGTAGAAATACTTCTTCAGTTCGTTCAGTATGGGCGGATATAATGTTAGTTTCTCGTTATCGTAACAAAGTCCCTTACACACGGGACTGTTTGGGCTCAGGCTGTCGGTGGGCGTGGTCCACGTGTGAAGTGTGCCGGGCTGTGGTGAGGTGGGATGTCATGCTGGAAGGGCATGGCGGAGCAAGGTTGCTCACCTCACAGTGGTCGGGAAGCAGAGACAGAGGGACAGACGGACAGATAGGTCAGGGTGAAATATCCTTCAAAGTCAACTTACCTCCTCCAACCAGGCCTCACTTCCTACAGTTCCACTATCTCTGCTCAGAATTGGAATCCTCCTGTGAGCCCATCCATCCATAAAGGCAGAGCCCTCATGAGCCAATCGCTTCCTCAGTTTCTCCCTCAGCTGCATCTGAGGCTTCAGCATGCAAACCACACACAGCAGGTTTCCAGGTGACCTACTTATGCCCGACTGAGCTTTGAGTCACCACTTCACAGGCTGTCTGTAAATGTCATTAACAGTGACAGCAAAGATGAACAGGCATCTTCAGCTCAAGTTCACCTGACCCTGGGTCTTCTATTCCATGGAAGCTGCTGACCTGGCAAGGGGGGAGGGGCAGAGCGCAGCTGGAGAGAGATAGGCAGACTGACTTGACTGTTTGCCGCCTCTTGGATCTTAAGCAGGTTATGACATTTTAGTAAATCTCAGGGCCCCTGGTTTGAAAAACAGGGTTTATAACAGTGGAATATTCATCGGGAAAATCCATTTTTTTTTGGTTTGTCTGTGGGTGGGTTCTTGCTCCTACATTCCAGGAATGCTTTCCATATAACATCCAAGCCTTTACTCCTCCCCCAGTCTCTTTTACAAGGCGGCAGGCACCTTCTGTAGACTTGCGGTCACAAGGGACTTCTCACAGGAGATTGTGGTTTGTTGATGGCATTTTCGGGGTAGCAGTGGTGGCATTCTGTGTCCAGTGCTGATGTTAGTGGCATAGGCTGGGCTAGCCGCTTCCCAGAGCAGCAGTGGCCATCTCATCACTGACTCAGTAGTGTAATTTTATGCACCATCCTTGCCTGGAGAGCCTCAAAAGTGGTTTCGCAGCCTTTTTGCTAACACTGGCTGTATGCTAACTCAGCCTCGNGGGGGATCTCTCTGGAATCTGTCCTCCAATACCTGTGAGAGTAGGAGAGAGGAGATACTGCCAGTGGACTGAAGCCAGGGTATATCCTGACAGGCCTCAGTATCAGCTTCAATTTGCATCCTCATTTTATACTCTAAAACCATAAGGTGGGGTGGGCAAGATTCTACAGAAGCGTGTGTCAGCAGGTTGTTAGGGCAACAGCCCAACCCATTGTTAAAGCGGTTTCTCCAGGTCATTCTGTTCCAGGTAACAAATGAAGTCATGCTTAGAAAGGGCCAGTACAGGCAGTGCTTTAGGTAAATCAATAAATCAGCATCTAATAACTGGTCTTTCCTACCTCAAGCCCATATTGGTTGCTATACCTCACCTCCACAAGTTCTGATTGGCACTCATTCAGTGGGTATTAACGAGAGAATACAAAGAAATCACTTAGCTTGGTATGATGTGCAGTAGGTGTCTGTATTAGCTATCTTTCTATGGCGGTTATAAACTGCCATCATCCTGTTCCATATAGATAAGAATCCATCACAACTGGGGGGCATGGCAACAGGCAGGCATCAGGAAGCTGAGAAATCATATCCTTAACCACAAGCAGGATGCAGAGCCAGTAAACTTGGAGTAGGTAAGGTTTTTACCCCCAAAGCCCACCCCCAGTGACGTACTTCCGCCAGCCTGCTTGCACCTTCTAACTTCCTGAAACAGCACCACCTATTGTGTAGCAAATGTTCCCCTTTCTACGCCTGTGCAGGTGGTGTATTCGTATTCAAAATTCAAACTGCTGCAGCTTTCAAGGAAAATAAAGCCGGTAACTGCAGTGGGAGAAACAGCAAGCAGTGTGAGAGGTGAGGCTGAAATCACATCTACTGTGCTGTGAGCATTCTGAAGAGAGATGCCTGAAGGTGAATTGCTAGATAGAATGTACAAATGAAATCTTAGGTCTCACAGAATTAACTGGGTGCAAGCTTTCTTCCTCATTTAGAAACAAGGAATGTTCTGTGTCCCGCGTGAATTACTGCCACCAGTGGGCGAGTGACAGAGTTGAGCTGGAACCCTGTCTCACTCTTGGGTCCCTGTTCTTCACCCAACCGCCTTGCTCTTTCAGTGAAAGAATTAAGAAGCAGGTGTGTTTGGCGTGGGTTAGGTTCTGTGGGGAATTGAAAAGGAACTGTGGTTAGCAAGTGAACGATTCTTTCTCCCGTTGGTCAGACCTGGAGGGGCAGTCTACGCAGGCATGCTCAGAATGACTGGAGAAAAGAGAGCAAGAAGAGGGCAGAGTTGGTGCCTGTCTGGGAGGAGCCACAGTCCAGGACAGCCATTGCAGGCTCTGGTCAGGGGAGTGCCATGGTGAAGCTAGTGGGCAGCGTAGCTCTCAGCACTGGGATGTGGTCGAGGGTCATTACAATAACATCAGCATGTTCTCTAGGGGAAAGCCAGTTAGAAGTTTTGACAGTTTATTTTTTTAAAGGACATCTTATTATGACTTAAACACACACACACACCACACAGAGAGGGGGGAGGTGGGGGAAGGGAGGGAGAGAGAGGAATTGAATTATGATGCAAAATGGGAAAGCAAACCTGCCTTGTGAGCTCCCAGAGCTGCTCCGATGGCCGACTCTCTTAGTATTCTTCAGGATTCTGTCTTGGTCACAATAAATGAAAACAATGAGAGAGGTGTCTTTCTGGAATTTTTTAATTTTTTAGAGGCTCTCTATGGGTAAGACCTCTGATCTGTGGCACCCAGGAAGCAAAGGGTGGTTGCCTAAGTCCAGGTGGTTTCTAGCGTAACATTCTATCTGCTGAGAAAGCCCTCCCCTCAGACCCACATGGCCAGAACTACATGTAAACATTGGAGTCAGGCCTAGGGCAGGCCTGTAATCCCATGCAGGAGGGATCACAAGTACAAAACATTTCTGGGCAACAGAGTCAATTCAAAGCCAATTTAAGTAACTCAGGGAGACACTATCTCAAAACAGACAGTAAAAGAGGGTTGGATAAAGAGCTCAGTAGATAGTTTTCCTGTCTCCACCACCTGCTCCCAAATAATCACTCAGAGGCTTAATAGAAATTATAAATGCTCAACCAAATAGCTCAGGCTTATTAGTAACTAGATCTTACAGCCTAACCCATTTCTATTCATCTACATGCTTCCCCAAGGCTTGTGGCTTTTATCTCCCTTTTTGTGTGTCTGACTCATTCTCCATCTGGCTGACGACTCCTCTGACTCCACCATTCCTCATCCCATAATTCTCTGTTTGACTTTCCCCACCTAACTTAATCCTGTTTAGCTGTTGGCCAGTCAGCTTGTTTATTAAACCAATCACAGCGACATATGTTCACACAGTATACAGAAGGATTAGTCCATAGTCCATAGCAGAGCTCAGAGACAGAGCCTTTGCTTAGTGTGTGAAGCCTTGGGCTTGGTTCCTAGTA
>LOJH01060309.1:0-10326 GCA_001685095.1 Ellobius talpinus
CTACCGCCCGGCAATACCCTATATTTTCCTTTTCTCTGTCTCAATCACTACAGAATAAAATTAAAAAATAAAAAAAATAGAAATAGGAAGGGAGAAATATCTGAAGCAATAACTTTTTCCATAAGTTATATCTGCACATTTCTCTGATATTTGTTGCACGTCAGTCTAATCTTCAACATGACCAAAAAGACAATTGTATTGTACTGTGGCATCACTCAGGAAGGTTCTGTGCCATTGACACTCTCAGATTCGGTTTCCAAAATGACATTTTTAAACTATATTTTACTATGTGTTTCTCTGTTTCTTACTGACTTTCTATTTTATCATCCCATACCCTCTTGTTGAAAGAAACCCCTAGCTCTGGGCAATTTATGTAATTCTGCATTATTTCACAGTTTTAAACGAAGTAGTTTCATATTCAGAAATAGACAAGTACTCTAATGAAGCCCTCTCACTGGCTTTCTCATAGTGGCTGTTATTCGAATAACTACTGCTACTAGTGTAATTGAGTATCTTTGCCTGGTTGGCTCTACCTTTGTAATATGTAGGTTTAAACATTTTGACTATTTTCCTTTTGGTTGGTCTCTCCCTATCTATATGTGGGATAATATTTTATGTTTACATACAAGTCCTTTGTATTTAGTTGAAATAATACCCCAAGTCAGTCTTGTCCACTGTGTCATTCCCTTTTTGGTCTCTTAATTGTATATTTTAGTCAAAACCTTTATTAGTGTGAGTCCATTATCACAATCTGATGGTGTGGGGAGTGCTTGGGGTAGACTAGCACTTGTTGTTTCTGTTTATGATGAATTTCCTCCTAGTGTTTGTATGCATTTTCTTCATAAGATTTTACCTGTACGTTCGTGCCTGATTCCTTATTTTGTTAAAAAGAATGGGTAGTTATCATTCAAAATAAGGAATTACAATAGCATGTTTTAAAGATGCAAATAATTATGCTCTATTCACACTTATTCTCATTAACCTCGCTTGTCTGCCTTTCCTCTCCTTCGTCTAACCCCTCTTCCACTTCTCAATATTTTTACTAAAACTTTAACATCAATACAGATATGTACGTGTTGTGTATAAATATGTTAAAATTTAGATTGAAAGTATGAGAGAAGGAACTGGAGGTATGGCTCAATTGTTAAAACTCTGCTTTTTGAGTATCCCTATTGATTGAGATTGGTCTGTAATTCTCTTTCTTGGTTGGGTTTGTGCGGTTTTGGTATCAGGGTAACTGCAGTTTCATAGAAAGAGTTTGGCAATGACCCTTCTGTTTCTATTGTGTGGAACACACTGAGGAGTATAGGTATTAGCTCTTCTTGGAAGTGCTGGTAGAATTCTGCACCAAAGCCATCTGACCCTGGGCTTTTATTAGTTGGGAGGTTTTTGATGACAGCTTCTATTTCCTCCTGACTTATAGGTCTATTTAAATTGCTCACCTGATCTCTTTCCCTCCTACGGTGGTTTTTATTCTGGGTCACCACATTTTCTTATTTAGTGTTTCATACTTTAACCATTTCTGTCAAATTGACTACCAAAATTAGAATAGACATTGTCCTAGAACTGCCTCAAGAGGCACAATTTTTCAGAAGTTGGTGTTTGTAATTTTGATTTTTAATTAATGAAATCCATCATGCTGATTCATGCTGCTCTGCTCTGTTTGTGCCCATCCTATGCTCTCTCTCCTTGTTTCCAGTGCTCTCTGCACTGGAAAGAGGCAACTAAAAGAAGAAACCAAAGTGGAACAAGGGGTGGCAGGGTAATGAAGGGGATGAAATCACATCTCCACAGAGAAGCTTTGAATTCAGTTATCTTCTGATGAATGTAACTACACTATTGGCAGGCACAGTAGAGCCAGAATTCCCCTTGATTTTGCTAAAGTACCTGTTGGAGGAGAGAGCTGCTTGTAGGTTCTCACTGCCCAGAACCAAAATAATCACATAGAAACTGCATTATTTTAATCACTTCTTGGCCCATTAGCTCTAGTTTCTTATTGACTAACTCTTACATATTAATTTAACCCACTTCTATTAACCTGTGCATCACCACGAGGTCGTGGCCTACCAGAAAAGTTCTCGCACATCTGTCTCCGACAGCAGCTCCTTAGCTTCTCCTTGACTCTGTCTCCTTTCTCCCAGAATTCAGCTTAGTTTTCCTCACCCAGCTCTGTTCCCCTATAGCTGTGCTATAAACCCAATGCAGTTCCTTTATTCATCAACGGTAATCACAGCATACAGAGGGAAATCCCACATCAAGTACCACAGCCATCCACTCTGCTTTGAGTTATATTATTTATGTAGGTCTCCAAACATGTAGTTTCATTTCAGAATCTCCAGCACTACTGTAACCTGTGTTTTCTCTCAACTCCCCTTTAGAATTAATTTTGAAAAACTACATAAACAGTGCATGTCTCCAACAGGCAAAAAATGCCCCAAAGAATCAATCAACATGTTAAGATAGATCTTCTGACAGACATGGGCTGTTCCTACATAACTCAGCTATAGTCTTTTATGATAATCTAGGTAGAAGTAACATAAAATATGGCTATAACTTCTCCATGTCTTCTTCCTATTTCTTTAAAGATTCCAAAACAAGACTTTAGAACACTCGTAATCAGAGGACTCAAACTAGGCTTTCAGTTAGTGAGATCTCAGAAGTCAGTGATGGCTCCACTAGGAGCAAAAGAATCCCTGACATATAAACTTGCTTCACTGGACATCTTGTTCCCTTGCTTTCTGTTCTTCAGTTTGGAATTTGAAATAAGGTAATGTTCTCAGAAGTTCCACACAGTTCTATCTTGCTTGCTAGAACATAGGCATGATCAAGGATTTCAATGGGATGTTTATGTGATATAAAATAATGAGATATGTTTGAAAGTGAGAGCTCCATTTGAAATCTTTTCTAGTATCCATTCATACATATAAAAATGTTTCATCATTATTGTAAACTATGTGATCCTGTCAGCATTTGTTTTCTTCTTACCTATTCATCCTTGATGTAAACAAACAAACAAAGAAACAAAAACCGTAAAAACACAGGTTAGAAAAAAGCACTGAAACCATAGGTATTAGATGCTGCATGGGGTCCTGGTCTCCCTCCTAGAACAGAAAGGAGACAGTCATAGAACTAGTGAAATACAAATAGAGACGATGGTGTTGACAAGTTCTGTGCTGCTGTCCATGTTGAAGGTTTTACTACGCTATGGGCTGTGCCACTGTTACATGAGGCTGAGCTGTACATTTTTGCAAATATGTAAGTTTGAAACCTCAAAATAAAAAAATAAAACTGAACAAAAATTGTGTTTTTTCCTGATCTCATATTTGCTATGTATTAAACAAGTCCCCAGAGTTATCACTAATTATTCTGTGAACTGTGTCCATGACTTCCAGTTCTAAATCTTCAGAGGGAGTTACTGGTCTATCTAAAAAGTGAAGGAATGAGGAATACTGTTAGCTCAATGAATGAGGTTTTTATTGCCTCATGGATGCATTAACACTTTAAATTTTATCAGGATAGGACAGGATTTAAAACTGACAAAGGAAAACATAAAGTGTGCCTATATTCTGGGTGGCCAAGACATAACCAAACTGGCATGACCCAATAATTCCATACTACAGTAATGCCAGCTGACTAATGAGGCTCCAAGAAAGGAGTCCATTGTTTTGTGTGCCCTCATCTTGTTGTAGATGATTGTGATCTACAATATTTGCTTGGGTTCTAGAATGCTCCATGATTTTTAGATATGGAATTGTAAGGATTTTGCATTTGAAGTTCATCAAAGAAAAAATAAACCTCACATAAGTGTGTCAGGTGAGTAAACGCTGACATGCTTGGTTCTGATTGATCAGAATTTCAGTTTCTTCTGCTTCACCCTATAAAATAATGAAACTAGAAGTTTATTAGTATATAGCTTATGGGATATTGGATACAAAACATAAGCCTTCATACATACTAGACAAGCAGTCTACCAACTGAGCTACATCCTTGTGATTTGTGTTAATTGTCCACTTAACACAATTTGAATCACCTGTGAAGGAAGTCCAATGAAGGCTTATCTATATAGATAGGTCACTGTGCATGTCTGTGTTGGGTGATCTTGATTACATTGATTGACATTGGAAAGCCCATTGCATCATCCTTCCCTCTATTTCCTTCCTCTAACTCCTCTCATTTTTCCCATCTCTCTCAAATTCATGGCATCTTAATGTAGAGAGCAGGAGAAATAGTCTTTCTCAGGGAAGAGACCCTAAATGGGTTATCCAATACCAAGATGTCAGCCCTAAAATAATACGCATACAAGTAACATAACAGGAACTAAGCATGTTGCATTTATGTATTTAGGTGTATGTGTATGTATTTGTGTCTGTGTGTGTGTTTCTACTTTTGATCATCATCGTAAAAAGAACTGGTAAAACTTTCCTTTTACTTGTAAACCTTTTCAAAATTATTTTGTAATTCATATCAAAACACTAATATTTAAATGTTCATTAACAATAATTAACAATGATTTATTGTTTAGCTAACTCTGGAAAGATTTATAAAACAAGTGTTTTACATATGACTTTTTGTAATTCTAATCTCATTTTACTGTTTTACCATGGATTAAAACCTCTGTCTCTTGGGTTTTGTGCATATGCTCTATCACTATGCTTTATTCTTACCCATAGTTACATTTCTAAGATTTCTGGTTTCTCACTTTGTCTGGGAGTCAGATAAACAATGATGAGAGAATCATTGGAACAGTGAGTGTAAAGCCTTTATGTACATTATGATGTAATAGCTCAGAACATCTCTATTACTATTCAAATAGTGTGTCCTTTAGTGGAAAGGAAAAATATCATTACTTCTACTTCTGTTAAGTTCATGATTAAGGTCTGTGTATCCGGAAAGTTCGGTGAGCAATAATCACTATCATATAACATTTTTAAATGTAAGTTTATGATGCATGTTCATCTTTATAGGTACATGAAGACCAAAAGAAGGCTCACCTGTTTTAAAAATAGAAAAATCATTTGTATATAGTTCTGAGAAAATACGAAGAAATGAAAATAGGAATGTAGAGTACATATTTGAGGGTAACTGGTAAGATGTTATTTTTTATATAGATTCTTTTGTGTTCCTTCACTTCCACAGACAACAATTGCCTTTCCTCTGAATATAGGGGCTGGTGGCACTCTCACAAGGTCTTATGTATCTGGGGAAGCTGGATAGTGTTCCTAGGCTCTTCAGAGTCATTTCATGGCAAAGGGGTATGGAAAGAGACCAAGAAGTACCTACCTACCTTTCCTATTTTCTTCAATTCTTTGAGCATAAAGGGTTCCTATTTTGTGCACCATGTCCTGAAGTCCACTGGTGTGGGAAGTCCTTCTGTACATGTGTTGCTTTTATTGGTTAATGAGTAAGGAATCTGCCTTGGCCTGATATAGGGTAGAGTAGAGCTAGGTGGGGAAAAACTAAACTGAATGTTGGGAGAAAAAAGGTGGAGTCAAGGAGGTGCCAGGGAGCTGCCAGAGGAGAAAGATGCAAGCCGCCAACCAGAACATTTCTGGTAGGCCACGAGCCTCATGGTAAAATAGAAAATAATAGAAATTGGTTAATTTAATATGTAAGAGCTTGCTAGAAATATGCTAGAGTCATTGGCCAAGCAGTGTTTTAAATAATATAGTTTCTGTGTGATTATTTCGGGTCTGAGCAACTAGGGAGTCGGGAAATGAACTATTCCAACCCTAGGATCTACTTCCTCCAAACTTCTTGTTATACCTTAACTTGTTCATTCTTAGCATTTGACTTTAGCCAGTCTTGTTTTCAAAGATTGAGAATTGTCAACTCTGACATGACTAATCTTGTCTGTGCTTGAAATACTTGAAGAAATGTTTTCAAAGCTTAAAATAAAGTCTATTTTCATTGCTTATTCTCCTGTAGGGCACATGGGCAGCTCAGAAGGCACCGAGCAAAAGTCAGATGGGTGGACCTTGAGTTGTTTATACCAAGACCCGATTGGACACCAGAACCAGGCAAGATGATGTCAGAGCATGAACAGCTCATGAACAATAGAGTAAATGTAGGGTTCCTGAGTGCATGATAGAGTGACTTTTAAAATGATTGGCTGGCTCCTTTTCCACCCTCCATGGCCCTATGGTCTTTTGTTTTAAAAGATGTTTACTGTGCAAAAATAAATGAGTTCCTGCTTGACTTGTCTTCCTGCTGCCTCTCACTGTCTCCAGAATAGAGAGAGGGGGGAATGGGCTAGCGGTGTACTTATCTTTCCTCAGACCCAGCTCATCCTCATCCGGGTGAACTAAGACCCAGCATCTGGTGCCTAATGTGAGTCCCAAAGAATAACATTTTGGCTTAGGCTAAGTGGCCTCTCAGGGTAAGTGAAACCCATACTATGGGTAATTCTATTTCAACTAAAGAAGAGCTGGCCTTGAAGACCTTGCAGCTCATGCTTAAGTCCAGAGGTCTTGAATATCTGAAAGTAATGCTGTCAAGACTTGGGACACTATTGTTATACTGGCCCCTGGGTCCCCAGCTCCAACCTTTTCTCCTGTACTACATGGGCCCAGGTGGAGAAGTTATCCATAGTGCCATCCTTGGGGTTCTATCCCACTATAACTGCCCTAAAAATGGCCTTCCACCTGGATAAAACACTTCCCTACCTCAGGAGCCTGCAGAGGGAAAGAGGACAGTGCAGGGTCTGGGAGAGACAAGAGAAAACACAAAAGACAAAGAGGAAAAGTAATGGGTTAAATTCAACAGGGAGTGCATTAACCAAACTGAAGTGCTCACTGTGGAGGTTAAGATGAAGCAAAAGTCACTCCTCCCAATTCTTGCTCCCCAAAGGATTCTGGGCCCCCACCTTCGGCACCTGGGATTGGGGAGGGAGTATCACCCTATGTGATCTTGCAGAGGGACCTGCATGACCTGGACTCCTATGACAGGCCTTCCACCAAGGGCGGGGAGGGGGGTTGACCTATACAGATGCTTATCTCGTTAAGGGAGAATCCCGAGGGGACTCAAATCTTGGACCGCGTGACTTGCCCCCCTCCCATTTATCCAGTTAACCTGGCCCCAAGAGCTGGTAGGCTCCTAAAGTAGTACCCATGGGAGAATTAACATCTCAAAGAGCTTCGTAAGCGGTAACCGAGGATGGCCCAAAGGGAGGACAAGAGTGCCCCATACCAGGGTGACCCAGGCTAACTGGACTGTCCCCCTGGTGGAGGGACTTCATCCTGAATGAGTGTCTTCATAGATTAAAAAAGGTTTCACTGTCTAAATGACACAGGGGCAGATAGAACAGTACTCTGAGAGAAGGAGGTACCTCCTGATTGGGAGCTTGAGGCTGGACCCCCAATATTGAGGGTGGGAGGCAACTCTCAATCTAAGGAAACAGTCGCCCTCATGAGGTGGACTATTCCGGAAGGGAGCAAGGAAAGATATGTCCCCTGGTGGCCAAAAACCTCGCAGCCAACCTTTTGGGACAGGACACACTAACACAAATGGACGCCGTGGTACCACGGACCACAGGGCCTTTTATGAAGACATTTCAGATGAGAAAGAAGCACAAAGGCAGGAATGAGACGTAAAAAGGGTCAAAGAGAAGGGTTTTGTTTCAACAACACCTGAGATGAACCCAAAAGCCCTCTCAGGTGTATCTCCAATCCTAGGGGCCACTGACCCCTGGGTACTCCCAACATTAGGGAACTGGGAAGCCCTATTTGGGTGGAGCAGTGGCCATTAAGCCCAAACTTATGGCACTCCAACTTCTGGTGGAAGAAATGATAACTCTTCAGCATATACACCCTTTCATGAGCCCCTGGAACACACTGGTGTTTTTTATTCAAAAGGCGTCTGGAGCCTGGCATGTGCTTCAGGACTTATGCAAAGTAAATAAGAGAATGGAGTTAGTGGGCACCCCTTTAAGGAGCATGCCCTGGATCCCCACTATAACCTCAGAGTATAGCCTAGTTGTGATTGATATTAAAGACTTATTTTTCTTTCCCGTGACATCTGGATGACTGTGAAAAATTTGCCTTCTTTCCTTCCCTTAATTTTTCCCAGCCTGATCAGTGATTCAAAAGGACAATACTGCCTCAAGGGATAACCAATAGCTTAGCTATGCTCTTGGGGACTGTACTCGGCTCTGATACCTCTCTTTCCTATCTTAGGGAACTGGGACCCTATCCATCTGGAAGGTCTTTTAAACGAGTTTCTCACAATACTTAGAAAAGAAGAATTTACTGTAGCCCCCAATAAGTTCCAAAAAGTACCCCTCTTTATGGTGCTCGGGTCTCATCTTACCTTGACTCAAGCCAGTCCTCTAAGCCCTTGCTGGATATCCAGCATCCATGAATTTGACTCAACTTCAGAGCTTCCTGTGAGAAATTAATTGGCCACTACCATGGGCTCCTGTTCCTAAAGACAGCCTTGTGCCACTATTTGCCCTACTTAAGGATAAGAGGCCACAAGACACTATCACAATTACGGATGATCATCAGGCAATATTCCTACAGTTCCAAAAAGCCCTAGGTAAAGTCACCCTAAAGAGATATTCCACTTCTAAACCTGATTGACTCAATTCTCCACTGCATCTGACTTTCTCCAGGTAAAGAGAGGTAATGGGCAAGCATCACACTTACCTTTCCTTGGACCCAGCTCATCCTCAACTGGGTGAGCTAGGACCCAACACTTTCCATCAGCACAAATGATAAGAACATTAGAGGGTGTGACCTTCCTAATAATATGCTGTAATGGCAGCAGGACTACAAAGGGTGGGTGGGGAATGTGAGACAGAACTGCAATTTTTCTTCCTAGAAATAAAATCAAGTGTGTTTATTTTAGATCAATTAAAAGACAAATTTCTGTAAGAAAAATTCATAGCCTGTTTAAACTTTCATAACCTAATAAAGAAAATCCATCACTACTTTTCCTTTCACAAAAGCATTAGCATCTCTCCTCAGCTATGGGTAGGAACATCAAATGTCAGACACTGTATCTGAGAGAGTCTGCTCTCATTTCATCTTCCTGACTTTCCCTCACTATTCTCAGTACATTTCCCATTTGAGTTTGTATCTTCTAAGGCTTTGGCACAACACAAACGTTAACTCAGGTCTGAAAATGCCTGTGTTTTTAATGAAAGTCTCTCTCTCTTCGAAGGACAGTTCTGAATGGGTTGAGATGGCCCCAGTGAGAGAATACATTTTTGATATGTTGAAAGATACCCACTCCAGGAGAAAGATGCTTTTGAAAAAATGCAAATGACCTCATGCTGATATGTACTGACATAAATGTACCTTTGCATCTTTTAAAGTAATTTCAGCATGGAAAGGGTGATCTCAAAGATAATAGACAGAAAATAAGTCACACTCAAAAATGTTCTTATGATTCCTGGCCTGGGAAATGTGAAAATCATGTTCTACAAACAGAGTATTCATTTTTTGAAATTAAAAACAAAAAGACATTTATTTCAATTGATTCATATTATCTGTAGGAAAAAAATGGGACAAACTCAAAATATATTCTGTCACTTCTCACTCAGATGAACATGACTGATAGAACAGCAGCCTCTTATCTTTTGCAGTTAGACTCTGACCACTTCTTAGCAACTAACAATATTCTTTCTCTCATTCCCTCTCTCTCAACTTCTCTCTCTGTCATATATATGTATATATGTGTCTGTATGCATTAAATATTATTTTATCTTATATATAAGAAATTATATAAATATTCTTTTGTATGAACATTACAGTAAAAAAACAGCTGTATTCTGTGATTCTGGCTGAGCTCTGTCATTGTAGTGTAGTCAATCTTCTTGCCAGGACTGTACAGTTTGCTCTGGTTTTAGTTTGCTTTTCCTAGAGATGGCAGCATATTTTAATGTGTTTTAGTAATAGTCATTACCATGATTTCAATAGTGGAATGACTACCAGGTGCTTATCCATTTTATGTGTATTTCTACCCTAAAGTTAAAAATTAAAATAGATCAATGCATATTTTTAAGTGATTCGTTTAGCATTTACATAATTTGTAAATAATTTTCCTGATTTGTAGCTTATAATATTGAATGATATCTTTTTATACAAAATGAATTTTATTAATTTTTTCATGTTTGGATTTAACTCTTGAAACTGTATTCAAAAATCCTGCAAATTTTATGCTCCTTGATAATTTTGGCTTCATATTTTCCAACATTACAAGGCTTAAATTATTATTTAGGTCTGAGATTCATTTTGAATTAACTTTTATTAATTGATGGAAGAGGATCATCTCTCTTATGTGTTACTTTCATTGGTTAATAAAGAAACTGTCTTGGCCTTTTGATAG
>LOJH01060310.1:1748-15718 GCA_001685095.1 Ellobius talpinus
GTTTGTTTTCTTCTTGGCATAATTGGCCTTTGGGCAAGGAACTGCCCATGCCTCAATAACTGACAAAGTACATGGTATCCGGAATGCATAAGCAGAAGACAAGGAAAAAGACTGTCAAATCTTGCCAAGACAGGGTAAGACAGTTCTGAAAACCTTCCTGCCTCTGAAAATGGTCTGTCAGTTGTGCTAGGCCTTAGGAAAGTTGGTTGCTTCAACGTTGCGAATGAGACTTTGGGTGATTGCTCAGGTAGCTAATTGTCTCCATCATATACTGCTCACTTTGGAAGCTGCTTGATTGTACTTCCTGTCTACTCAAGTAATGTTATCTCCCTTCTCAGGCCTTCAGCAAAGTAGAAGATTAAGTAATTGTAGTTACCTTCATCTTATTATTTAGCCAAGCTTATTTCCAATGCAATATTTAGACTCCTTGGAATTTGTCATGTGTTTCTTGTTTAATATTGATTATGTTGTTTGCAATTTTATACTTGATACCTGTTCCTATTGTATATAGTTTTGTACTGGGTTTGGATTGCTCTTGTTTAGATAAAAGGCGGAGACAATGAGGAAAATCCTGTTAGCCAATTATCTTTAAGAGGTGGAGCCCAGATAAGGCCTGGTTTTCTGGGACCAAGGGAAAAACTGTGCACTCTCCAGGTGCTTTCTTTGTGGGTGATTCCCACAGACACAGCAGAACTTGGACTTCTTGTTTCCTATTATGTGAGTTTTCCCCCTTATAATAAATATAATGATTTTATCCTTTAGCTAGCCTGGTTATTTCTACATTGTGCTTCACATATATATGTATAATATGAAATAGTCCCAGTCAGATTTCTTAGATTCAAGTAAACAATGTGACTGATTTAAACAAAACTAATACCTACTGAAAAGATCTGAAAAATTAGGCAAAATTAGCCAACAGCTAGAATCCATATCTACAATGTTATCCCAGTAGTATATAAAATTTTACGTTTTAAAGAATCCATTTAAAACAATTTTAATTTAAAAAAATCATAGCACAAAGTCCATATGTATAGTTCAGACACTATAGTTTAGACACTGCTGCTCCATGAAATTCTGACATGAGCAAAAGCCTGCTTACCCAGAGCCCTGCTGGAGGCTTCAATGTCCCTGTAAGGAGTCCTGAGGAAACCAGTGCCTACCATTCGGTGTTCTTAGCCTGTGGCAGGATCTTAAAATGTGTTAGTAAATGTAACTTAACTTACAAAGGGTGGGTAGTATCATGCTTTATTCCTGCTTAGCAGATCATACCATGGTCCTAAAGAAAATCCCTGGAGGAACTAGAGCTGGTAACACTAATGAGGCTGCTGAGGGAGGAGAGATTTCAGGCCTGCTTGGACTGCAGAGAGAGCCACTTTCTTCAAAAAGAAAACAAAGAGACAAAGCAAAGGGAGAGAGAGACAGGGATGGGGAAATCCCTGTATTAGAAGAACTACAAGAGGTATCTGAATAGAAAGTAGTCTATTCCATATGGCTACAGGGGGCAGATCCTGGAACCATGTCTAACTGAAATGGATTTCAACTTTAAATATTGAAAACCTTCTAATGGGCCATATGATGCTATCTTGCAAAGGCCCACTTTGAAGAGCTTTTGTAGAGGTCAGGCAGTGAAATTCATGTTACAGGGTTACTACTTTCCGGTAGTTATTGAGTCATATTATTTCAAACTCAAGTCTGAAGGATCTTTCAAAACAGAATTCACAACAAACTACAAAAAGCATTCAACACTAAAATTTTGGGAGTTCAGATTGTTAACATGCAACAAAGAAGCTATAGAGCAATTAATATATTAGGAATTCTTTCACAGACTAACTAATCTCCAAGTCCAAAAATATATTTACTAGTATAAGCCAAAATAATTAATTTTTGCAATAGTACAATATCTTTCCATATTTTTAATTCTGAGGTAGAAATGCTAGCCAGTTTCACCCTCTTGCCTTCATACACACATGCTTAACCTCATATTTAGTTTCTTGGCTAAACTGACTAACTCTCGAAATAACAGGTACTTTTTATGGCATGAATAATGTTGTTTTCAAAAGAAGGAAAGTGTATGAGGAGGGGACTACTTAGCAAATGATCCAAGAATGATCTCTTACCCTGTAGGCAAGAAATAATAAGATATTGAAGCATTAAAAAGAAACACAAGATAGAATTCATATCTTCTTAGTTCTTACCACCTGAAACTCACCCCAGAAATGCACAAGAAATCACACACTCTAAGAAGAAAATGTCCTTCAGGCAGTGAGCCAGGGGCCAAGTATCCAACTTTGGAGACATTTTAGGGCTCCTGAGAGAGCCAAAGGAACAGAAGAATTTTGTGCCCATGCTAATGATGTTTTATGGCTTGAGTAGTTTCCTGAAAAAGAAACCCTGTGTTAGAAAGGGACTTGTGATCCTTTGGTTCCAAGATTAGCTGGTCATCTTGAAAAAGGAGAGAGAACAGTATTCTAAGAATATCTCTTTCTTTCAGAGTATTGTGAGACCTAAAGCAACGGACCCGCCGTAAGAGGAAAAAATAGGAGAAAAATGGAAAAAGGAGGGAGAGAGGCAGGAAGGGAGGGAGAGAGTCAGGGAGAGAGCCAGGGAGGGAGAGATGCAGAGAGGCAGGGAGGGAGAAAGAGAGACAGGGAAGGAGGGAGGGAGGAATAAGAGGGATACCCCAGAGGCTCTGAAAGCAGAACAGAACATCATTGTAATAGAAAAGTTGGGTGGCCTCACTGATGACTTAGCTATACTGGCCTGGTGGAGTACTGAGACCACTTCAACTGTTGAAATCACTGCAGTCCAGGTCCAGGTAAGAAGACTTTAACACACGGAATGAGATTTTATGACTTTTTCACAAACATACTAAAAACTCCTTGATACTTCCTGGAGCACAGTAGTGGGACTTTAGTGGGATCTATGATCACTTATAAAACTTGATGACACCTGAACCAAGTGAATCCCTTACTGTTTTAGAAAGTTTTTAGTCTCAGGCATCATGATCGGAGAGACATAAGGTACTTCAGCAAAAGTATATGTATATGCCAGAAAGTATATTCTATATTTATAAGTCAGAAAGGTCACAAGTCTGTCCATCCCCAGGAAACAAATTATACCAAGTGCACAGTCAAAGACCTCAGGGGAAAAGAGAGGAAAGCAAAAAGTTGCCATCCATTTTAGCATCTTAGCAGCACACCGTTAAGTGATCTATCTCCCCAGTTCCTCTGAAGACAGAGCTCAGTAAGTGCAAGGCTTGTGGAGTGGCCAGAGAGAGTGTGGTGTCACCATGGTATCAGACCACAGGAGGCAGAGCTGACTGAATGGTGGTCCAGCATAGTTAATGATGTTGCTAGGAAACTCACATCTACTATAATCTACCCACTCTGCTTTCTGTGCATCATTTACTCACCACAAATAACATGGCAATATCAGCCATAAAGTTGGAAGGATGCCCACCATAAAGCAGATGAGGAAAATTTCTGCAACCAAGGCAAGAGGCCTTGCACTCTACACACTGGTTATATAGCCAGGTGTACGTACCTCAAGGGAGATTATCAATCTCACAGAGATACATACCACCCACATGGCATGCCAGAGCTTTCTGTTAAATCTGTTGTGCTTCACATGGGACAGACTACACACCACGCAGAGTAGCCATCTGCAAATACTTGCATTAAGAGCCTGGCTGCACGCACAGGAAGAACAGTCATGAGGAAAATCTCAGGAAGAAACCGGAAATTGTAGGTTGGAGCTTGTGGAAGCAGCAGACCCTAGGAATGCAGCTTGAGAGTCATTTGTATGGATCTGCAATTCTCAACAAGCACTCAGTGTTTGCTAGGTACTGAATGATTACTGGTAAGCAGAGACAAATTAGAAATAGCGTGGGCTACCTTGGCATTCACAGTAGAGTAGTGGAGGGAGAACTATAAATATTCTAACTAGAGACCAATGTGTACAATGCTGAAACACACGGAAAACCAAAAATGATGAGGATAGCAAGGAATAAAATCCACTAATGGCATGAGCATGGCCATAGGCCTCCTTCATTGCCCGTATTATCCGAAAAATGGGGAGATCTGTGGAAGTCAGCACAACTTCCAGGTCTGCTGTCATAGCAGACTGCAAAGGATGGATCACTCCACTCCTAATAAAGAGAAGGAGAAAAGGAAGAAGTATCTGCAGTAGGAATAAGGAAAATCTCCATAGATCTTAAAGGGAGGAATATAGAGCAAAGGCTACTGTTAGGGCAATGCTGTCAATCAAACCAGATGTGAGTTAGAAATGTACATATGTAACTCAAAATCTTCCAGTTGTTGAACTGAAGCAATCAAACAAATGAAATTAAGAGGATTTTTTAGCTTAATATATTAAAATATCATTTCACCCTGCAGTCAATATAAAACTATCAGTACTTTTGTGTGTATATGTGTACATGTTTGTGTTCATGTGAGAGCATCTGTGCACATCAATGTGGAAGCCAGAGGATAACCTCAAGTGTTGCTCCTCAGGTGCTACCCACCTTTTTATAAAGGATTAAGATTTTTTTAGATATTTTACATATTTTTCATTGCTATATTAAGTCCCTCTATTAGACGGCATTATTTCAGGGAGCTGTTCAACAGCACAGTTCTGAAGAGAGGAGCAGAAAGGAAAGATCCAATGCTAAGAATACCTATAATGAGCTGCACACAAATTCTATTACACCTGTGCCACTGCAGAAGGGTCAAATGTGATATGATGTCTTCTTCAGGTAGCTACCATTTATCAGTGTCTTATTATGTGTTCTTCTTTTATATGTGTTATGTCATTTAATCTGTTCTCATACTTTATTGACATATAATTATTATAGCGTGGGGCAATGGTTTTGTACCCTGTAAAGATTTGTCACTTGTATTGGTTTAGTTAAATGCTGATTGGCCAATAGCCAGATGGGAAGTAGAGGGGAGGCAATGAGAACAGGAGAATTTTGGGAAGTGGGAATCTCAGTCTCCAGTTGTGACCCAGCCACAGATGAAGCAAGATGTGACTGCCTCACTGAAAAAGGTACCAATCCATGTGGCAAATACAGAAAAGAATTATGGGTTAACATGTAAGAGTTAGTTAATAAGAAGCCTGAACTAATAAGTCAGTCAGTTTGTAGTTAATGTAGGCCTCTGTGTGTTTCTTTGGGACCGAACGGCTGAGGGACCAGGAGGGACAGAAACCTTTGTCAACATTATTATACACAGTAAAGGACCTCATAAAGAAATTTAATTTAAGTACTTCATATACTTTGCTATATCCACTTAATTGTTAAAAAGATAACCCTCATAAAATAGATACTGCTATCATCTCTATTTTACAGTAGGAAAATTAAGGCTCAGAGATGAGAGAGAACCTGTCCAAGGTACTAACAAAGAGCCATGTGATTAATTTGTCTGAATCTTCTTCCTGTATATAGTTTTTTTCTCCATCCTAATGTACATCTAGATGCCACATTATACCAGGGGATGCTTACTTCATGACTGTGTCTTATTTGACTTTGAATCTTTCCCAACAGAGACAGCAACTATCCTTATATCCAGTACTTTTAAAAAAATGAATGAACAAATGAATGGTCACACTGAATGGTTGCTCTTAATTTTGTTCACTTGTTCATCTAACTATACACTAACCAGCATGATCCTTATCTATAACTATTATCTATAGGGCTTGATGTTGAGTGACTTTAAAACATCTTTGTGTGTACCACTGCCACCACCAGAATCTTGTGCATCCTAAAAGGAAGATAATAAATTGTCGTGTCTGTCTCGACCAGCAGGAAAGACGCAACACTCAGGCTCTTCTATAAGCAGTTTATTCAGGAACCTTGAACAATCTTCTTCCTCCCCGGGAAGGGCGCTGCAGACTATATACTCTATGGGCTACCAATCCCAATAAGCCACGTGGCAATCTCTAATACACGAAAGCAAGCCTGCTAATCAGCCTTAGCCAAATAAGGACTTGTTTATCACAGAGAGAGCACTCGCTGTCGGGCTAGCAGAAGGCGGAAACCAGCACCATCTTTAAGGTGCGGCACTCCACAGTTCCCCCTTTTTTATTTTTGAATGCAACAGGCAAGAGTAGAGGTCTNACCAATCCCAATAAGCCACGTGGCAATCTCTAATAGGTCCACATACACGAAAGCAAGCCTGCTAATCAGCCTTAGCCAAATAAGGACTTGTTTATCACAGAGAGCGCTCGCTGTAGCGGAAGGCGGAAACTGGCGCCATCTTTAAGGCACGGCACTACACAGCTCTCCACAACAGCCCACCCCAGTGACATACTTCCTCTAATATGGCCACACCAACTCCAACAAAGCCAGACCTCCTAATAGCGCCATTCCCATGGGCCTGTGAGGACTGCTTTATGCAAACCAACACAAGACCCAATCCCAGGAACACTTTCAGCCCTATGCTGACATAAAAGTCAGACTTTCTTTCTTGCTTCAACAACACCCTAGTGGCATCTGACATTGTATTCCTAGTACTTGGGAGGCTGAAACAGGAAGATTGTTGAGTTTCAAGCCAGCCTAAGGTATGAAGTCAGAAAGAGGGAAGGGGGCAGAGAGAGACACATACAGAGAAGTAGACATCCCTAATGATTTCCTGTTTCACCTCACAAAAATTCACACTTCTTGCCCTGGCTTATGAATAGTGTGGGCCTGACCCCTGCTACTTTCCTGCCCGTCATCTGACCTCCTTCACTTTTTCTACCCTACGTTCCATTTTATAACATGAAAGCAATTTTATGAAGTTTTTCTAGTAATAGAATAAGGAAAATCATAAATAAAGTCATAAAAAGTGAAGATGCCTTTGAGATACAAAAGATTGGTGGAAGCATCAATCACTCAGTCACTGCCATTTTGTTTCCTTGACTTCTTAGACAGCACCCCAGACCCTTTGCATGTACTGCTCTCCCTTGTGTTGTCGTCGTCAGTGTTGTAGGGATCTGACGGATGTCATCGTGGGTACTGTTTCCTAGAGGTGGCATCTAATGATTTACAGTGTTCCCTGTCTTTCCTAGCTACACCTGAACTTATTCTCACTTTATTTTTACTCTGTTAACATTTTTAAATAGAATCAGCATTAACTTTTCTTCTACTTTTCACATTATTTTTCCTTTGTCCACTCAACAATCTAGTCTCTCTTTTCCTCAAAAGTCTGAACCATAGAGGTTGCCTTTTAGAGTTCAGATCACTGGCCTCTTCCTTAGTGCCTGTGCTAACTGGCTATCTGCAGATGTTCTGACACATGGAAAGTCTGCCTAGGGCTAAGCTGGAACACTTGCTCTGTCCCTGCTCCAACTGACTTGGTTAGGTGTGTCCATGCACTGACCTCATGACACCAAGACTATGATACCCTTCAGTAGTTACTGAGTTACTGGTTGCTGTTGCTAGCCAGGGTTCTAGAACGCTTAATTAGTCTTTGTCCTGATTTTGTTGTCTTGTGTTAAGCATCCAACAAGTAAGCCTGCAGTTTCCTGAACTTGTTCTGTACACAGCATTTTGTAGACCTATTTGTGTGAGCTACTCCTGTTCTCGACCCTCCTGCTGGGCTCATGGCAGTGTGTGGCTGTGATGATGGGGGCAATACTGATGGGCAAACACCCAGCACGTGGGCTTTCTGCCAGTCCTGCCTCCCATCCTTTAACCTTCTCGACCACCATCATTAAATTCGTGGGAAGTAGAAGTTACTCTGAAAAGTCAACTGAAGGCCCAGTTGTTCTGGGGAATGTTTATTGTAGGTTTATTTGTGCTCTCTCTCTCTCTCTCTCTCTCTGTGTATGTGCGTGCATGCATATGCGAGTGTGCATATGATGTGTCATTGTGGGTGCAAATGCCGCAACACACATGTGGAGGTCAGAATAACTGGAGCCTGTTCTTTCCATCTACCTTACATAGGCTCCGGGGATGGACCTTAGGTCCCTAGGTTTGTACAGTGAGTTCCTTTAAGCTCCCATATCTGCAGAGCCATCTCATAGGCCACTTTGTGTCCTCGTGTGTTAGCCTGGGGCCTGTATGCTGAATAAGTTCTGACAGTGGGGAAAGCAAGGATCTGGGAAAGAACTCTTAGAGACAGCTCTTGCTAACCTGGAACCTTTTAGTGTGTTCTTTCTAAGAAACCACAGTTGTGCACTGCAGAGCTAATCTAGGATGGGCCCTATGTTCATTCTCCTAAACTTGGGGCTTTCTTTAATTTGCACTTGTTTTGACACATATTTTCTAAAAAATGCAAACGTCATTATTGTCCCTATAACAAACAGGTCCTCTTCTGGTCCGGGGCCAGGCCTCTTAGGTTCTTCTGGAGTGGTACAGGCTCTTGGTGTCATTGCTCTGCCTGCGGATGACAAAGCAGTGTTGTTTGTGTTTGCTATGACACCTCAGTTTTCTTCTTCTTTGTTAATTGTGCTCCACTTTTTCTTGCTTTTTGTTCCTCAGTTGATTTTGGTGTAAGTGCTCAGCTGGACAGGACGGTTGGACGGAGAAATACATTCATAGGCACACCCTACTGGATGGCTCCGGAGGTTATTGCCTGCGATGAGAACCCAGACGCTACTTATGACTACAGAGTAAGTGGCACCTGCTCTCCTGGGCCATCCATGGGTTCTTAGCATTGCAGAGGACTAGGGGCTTGCCTGTGAACTGCATACCACTTACACCTACTGGAAATACACAGACTCTGTTGAATGAGGTTTTCAGGCCTGTGCAAAGATACTTTTTTTGGTGCTGTTGATCTGTTGCTTCATTTGTGATCTCACTGAGATTACAGCCAGCCAGGCACAGATCTCCTTATGAGCCTGTCGATGCCCCTCCCCTAGCAGCCTTTTTATCTTGAAGAACACATTAGAATCAGATACAGTTTCTTTTTAATATAGCATCAAAATTTATAATAGCATCCTCTGAAATTTTATAGTATTTTTGTGTAACGAATTTTATAACCTCTTAGTTATACAAATAAATTGAAGTGATTATACAGTGACCTCTAGGGACTTGAAACCATAATGCACTTTTTTCATCCAGACATAAAACCTGTGTTTAATAATCTCATTCAGGTTGACTATGTTGCTGTTTTATTTGTCAACAAACCAAAACATTTGCATTAGTGGTAATTGTGCCTGTTAATTATGTTAAAACTGAGTTCATATTTCAGTTGTTTTCAGTATTTGTTTCAAATACCCAGTTAATGAGGATTAATATAAACCATTGCTGCAGAGGAATTTTCTTTTGATTCAAATATTTAAAAATATATTGCAGAGTTTATAATTTTCTACTATTAATATATACCTAAAATTTGAGAACACCTTCCAACATCGTCAAAATAATATCATGCTGAAGTAAATGGCAAATATTTCCTGGCGCTGGGGAGGTAATGTTTGTTTGTTTCCCTGAAGGATGCATTTATTTCATTTGTATGCCTATCCAGAAATATAAAAAGATATCTAGAACATTCTCTTTTTGTTTTTGCAGAGTGACCTTTGGTCTTGTGGCATCACAGCAATTGAGATGGCAGAAGGTGCCCCCCGTGAGTAACTTCTTCCTTTTGAGCTCATTTCTTCTCTTGATTACCTGTAAGAACCCAAGGGCCACTGGGCAGAAGCAGTGGAGCAAGTGGATGAAGGGCCCACCAACAAGACTGGCTTTAGATGTAAAGCGAATTCTTGGTAACCAGTAATCCTCCTGGGCTCCAGATTTAATTAATAAGGGCTATTTTTTTCTTAATTGCATTTAAAAATATCATTTGGAACAGGTCCCTAATCTTTAAAATTTTGTTGTTTCTTATTTTGACTTTATAAATTGAGATACTGCTTTTTATTTATGAAACTTTTTGTGAAGATTTGAGTTTTCTTTTCCTTGGGTTAAATCAGTAAATTGATTGATCATGAAATTGATATTTAATTAAGGTTGTAATAGAAATGTAGAGAAAAGGAAAGAAAACGTGTAGCATTTTCTCCTGGTCTGCTTCAGCAAGGTATGCACAAACTGTATAATGCCTCATACATAGTGGTTGAATAAATATTTGTTGAATGAATGAAAAACTATTGGCAGTAAAGAAACAGTTACAATGCAGAAACTGTGTCCCTTGTATATTTGTATGATATTGAGACAGGGAACCTATTGCTGGCTCATTTGCCTCAGTTTTCTTTCACACTGGGACACTGGTGTCTGCTAGTCTAGGCCCCCAAGTTTCTCCTAGAAACGTGTCTCATCTACTGTGACACCCTAGTGTCTGCCGAGTTCACCTTGCTCGGATTGTGTAAATACAGACGGTAATTACAAAGACTGTTTACACTCAGCTGTACTCTTCCTGGTGACTCTAGCTGTAGTAACAGACAGTGTTGCGTGGAAGCTCTGAAGGCCTTCACAAGCCGCTCTGAGCCTTAAACCAGACTTATGGAAACAGCCATTTTCATTGCAATCATAAGGTGATTTAAAGACTTAAGTATTTTCTCCTTTTAAATTTGAATTAATACTTATGTTTGATTTATGAAAACTTTCCAGTGTCTATTTGAAGTTGTGAATTGTTGGTTTTCTCCTTATATTTTGTTGTTTTTAAATGGTAAATTCCAAGATATGGCCTAGGGTTTGTAAAAAAAAATCTCAGCTGCTTGACTTTCATGGCAGCTGAATAGTGGGATAGAATATTTGAAATTATTTATGAATGAATCCCAAAGTCAAGAATGAGTAAATACGTGCCTTACTGACACAGCCATCTCCTTTCCCCAGCTCTCTGTGACATGCATCCCATGAGAGCACTGTTTCTCATTCCTAGAAACCCTCCTCCCAGACTGAAGTCAAAAAAATGGTAAGCTGTATATGGATTTCCCTCCCTCCAAAACCCCCACCCTCAATAGTTTCACTTTGTTCTGGGATAAAATTCTGGCCATTCTAATTTCGGTAACAAGAGTCAGCATCCCCAAACAATCTAAAGTGCATTTATTTCTTTGTGCTGTTGTTCTTGATACGTTGTTTGGATTATACACTTATGACTAGTGGCACCTGAAAGCTCCATAATATAGAGAAAAGGTTATATTTTAATGTTTAAACATCTTTTAACTGTAATATATCACAGAACATTTTCCTACTAAAATGGCAAAGATGTGTTGGAAGTCCTATGATAATAAGAATGTAATATTGGTGGAAGGTATTTGGGCCATGGTGCATGCTTGCAGGCCCCATGACTTATGAGACTACAACAGGAAGAATGTTTGAACGTGGGGGTTTGAAGCATCTAGATAATAGAGCAAGACGGCATCTGAAAAGGGGGCAGTCACTGTAATGATGGTTTATAGAATGGCAGGTGGGCACACCTTTTTGTCGCAGAAGAGCTGGTTAGCAGAATGGCTCATCGCCACCGGGCAGCCAGCTCCCGTTCTCCTTGCCGCTTTCTGAGTTTGTTGTTCAGAATTATGATATTCATGGAGGGTGGGCATGATGACCGGCTGAGCAAAACGTTTAGAATTGCAGCTTGACATGCGCTTTGGTCAATTTTAAATCTTTAAGGGAAGAGCAGTGTCTTTTTTTTTTTGGGAGGGGAGCTGAGAGTTTTGTCTAACCCCTCATGAATGTTGTCTGGTAGTTCCTGTCTGCACTCAAGCACCCCATGCTTTCCAGCCCGGCTCCCCCCACCCCCACCTCTGCGCCCTCTGCTCTCGGCTTGTTTAGTCGTGCCTCACTACTGTACTTTCCATTTTCCTCTTGTTTGAAATCTTACTAATATTCCAATTAATTAATGTTACTCCCTCTTAGGTTTTGTAACTCTCTCTGAAATACACACAAGGCCTCACAGTCAGTCGATCCATCTGGATTTGGTCCTTCGGTTTCTACTGGCTGCTGTATTCTTGGTTGCCTGTCTTCTGAGCCATGCAGACTTCCTTTCCCTCAGCTGTAGGTGCACACACCATCCCACCTCTCTCTTTTCTCCGTGTTTACTCTCCTGGTGTTCAACACATTTCACTTTTCCTTTCCCACCTTTCTTTTACTTGCAAGATTTTTCCCCATTCTTTACATACCCTTTAACCTTAAATCGATGCTAAGTAAAAGAATTGCCTCATTCTGTAAAACCAGTGTTTAGAGAGATCTTAAAGACCACACAGTTGCAAAGATTTTGGCCCCGATTAGTTCCTTGTATTTATAAGTGAGAGATGATGATTCTGGGCATCACTGATAGCCAATGCCAAGGACACCAAATGTGTGTAGTATGCGCTTCCTAGGGTTCAAGCTAAGGGACTGGAGCAACTATTTAGCTCCTGCTAAACCAAGTGGTCTTTGTTTTCCTTTCTTTTCTTTTTTTTTCTTGTGAAATTTGATTAATGAGATTCTGTTCTGGGAGGATTACAAATCAGTATTCTGTATGAAGAATACCTCACACTGTCTCCATTGAATGTAAATTTTGGTTAACCATTTGCATGTAGCATATGCTAACAGAGACAGTGGTAGATGGTGAGTGATTCTTGTTTCTTAAGTGATTCATGGGTTCTTAAGCCAAACTCTGTCTAACTAAATTAGGTAAAATGCTACATTGATTCATTTGCATCAGTATTCTCATCTTATCCAAGAATTTGAAAGTACAGCCAGCTTCTTCCTTTGTGATTTCTGTCTTATTTCCCAGATGTAATTTCTGTTATTTTTTCTGGAGAAATGGCTATCACAAATGGCCAGTGGCTTATCTGCCAGAAGAATTCACTTACTGATTTTAAGGAATATACCATGTCTGGTTGATTCCTAAGTGTTATCTGGTGGACATGGTGCATAAGTGGTTTTTAATTTAGGGATTGAGTCTCAAAATTTGGAATTTTGGTGTAGTGAGTCAGCACTTGTTTCTTTAGTCAATTCCATGAATGATCTTAGTGAGTGCAAGGTTTGGTAATCTGTGTTAGGATGCTGTACTATACATGTTACATAGACTGTCATATTCCTTTTTAACCTTAGATCCTTCTGTGAAGTGATCCTGACCTGTCGTTCCATTCTCTTCTGCCTTTTGTAATAGCCTCAGAAAGTGACTCTTTAGTCTCTGATACTTTTGCCCTTTTGTTCATGTTCTTATTGCCTGAATACAGTCTTCTTCTTCCCAATTTGGAATAACAATATTGTACCTTTGGTTTATGCTTAAACACTGACATAGTTTTGTTTTTCTGCCTATATATACCTGCTGTTGTGTATACTTAACTGACCTCTACTTTACATGTGTGTTTCTTACCGAGTCTAACACAGACAGATGTACACATAAATATTGGTTAAACTGAAAAAATAGCTTGAAAATATCAGATAGAAGTGACATAATTAGAACTTAAGTAAATATAAAGATGAATAACTCATTCATTCAACAAAAATTTATTAAAATACTCTTTGTGGTATGCTTAATATTGAACATGACTGACAAATTGAAAAATAAGAACCCATCTCAGTATGTACCAAAGAAACAAAACTATAGTCTACAAACTGTGACTTGACGTTCTCTCCAGAAGAAGTGTTCTTAACTTGGGGTGGGGTGCTGCCAGGAAAAGCTTACCAGGAGACCATCGCAGAACTGAGTATCAAAAGATAACCCAGCAGAATGACTTAACTTGGGCCAGTGAGATTGCTCAGTGAATAAAGGAAGTTGTCCCCTTGTAAGGTCTAGAAACCTGAGTTTAATCTCCAGATCCTGTGTAAAGGTAGAAGAAGAGAAATGAATTCATGGAGTTGTTCCCAACCTCCACACATGCATGCCACATGCGCGTGACACACACACACACACACACACACACACACNCTCTGTCTGTCTCTCTCTGTCTCTCTCTCACACATATTTTTAAAAAGATTTTATTTATTTTGTATGCAGTGTTCTGCCTGCATATATGCCTACATGCCAGAAGAGAGCACCATATCTCATTATATATGGTTGTGAGCTACTATGTGGCTGCTGGGAATTGAACTCAGGACCTCTGGAAGAGCAGCCAGTGCTCTT
>LOJH01060311.1:0-11142 GCA_001685095.1 Ellobius talpinus
TGGTGATACACAGATTACTAGATATGGGTTAATTAAGATGTGAGAGTTAGCTAATAAGAGGCTAGAACTAATGGGCCAGGTAGTGTTTAAATTTGTGTGTTGTTATTTTGGGTGTAAAGCTAGCCGGGCGGGAGCCGGGCGGGACGAAAAGCAGGCCCGCTCCCATATCACTACAGAAAGCAACAGAGGAAACTGAATTACAGAAACAATGTTTCTCCCACCAAACTACATATATTTAGTCATTTCATGATGGTCTATGACTCAAAGTATGGCTTCATGATCAAAATACAGGTGTCACTCATCATAAGACAGTAGAGCTATTATGATGGTACTCACAAATGAACCTCATCATCAAGAAGGATATCTTCAGCTATTACTCTTCTAGCGACAGAAATAGAAAAACAGAAAATCATTATCAGTTGTTACCATCACAGACATGAACACCCTTTATAGCCACTAAGTAAAATGTCATGTTTTCTCTAATATTCAGATTTTAGATTTTTAAAAATTAAGTGAAAGCAGAAGAAAGATAATTTAGGAATGAAATGTGACTGGCAGGATAGGGAGTGGAAATAACAGATGGTATTTAAAGAGGTGAATATCACCAAAGTATATTAATAATGTTTGTACAGTGCACATATCCAACAGACTTTAGATCCTAGTACAGAGACACTTGCACATCCACATTCATAGCTGCTCTACTCACAACAGATAGAAAATGGAACCAACACAGATATTTCACAGATGAATGTCAAAGAAAAATATGGTGCATATACACAATGGAATAATACTCAACAGGAAAAAGTGTACCAAATGAGGAAACTCAATTATCCTAATAAGACAAAAACTAAATGTAAAGCCCAGTTTCAAATATTTTGTTTTGTGTGTTTAACTCAAAGCACAACTACAAAGCAGAAAACTAGAAAGTGACCCATGTGGGAAACACGTTAAGGAAGAGAAAGTAATAGCTTATATATAAAACGTAGGTAGAGTTGAAATACTGCAAGCAGTAGGCTTAAATGGGGGTAAAGCACCAGAGAATGAGGAGAAGCAGTGGAAAGGAAGACTAACACAAAGGAAGAGAGTATGAAAACCCATGGAGGCCTATCATCTTACAACCCAGCTTTAAAAAAGTGAAGGGGTAGTAGAAAATATGTGACATGACATAAATGGGAGGGATGCTGAGAGCTAAAATATTATTTAGAGATAAGAGTGGGGAGATTCTATGGGAGGGAGAACCATTTTTCTAAAGCGTGGCCACTTTCCAATATTCCAGTGGATAGCCTCATGACCTTGCACATATGGACAGTACTAACGAGACTTAGTGGGCTATTTAGAAACAAAATAAGAGGTTGGGAGGGGAATATGATGGGAGGCACAAAGGAGAAGTTGCATGGAGGAATTGGGGATAGGTATGATCTTATTTCATTATATACATTTATGGAATTCTCAAAAATAAAGAAAAACATTAAAGAAATAATATTGACAATTTTCTATTCAACCACAAAAAATCCGTAAAATGTCAATATAACATTAAATTCATTTCATTAAGTCAACTTTATCCTGATGTTAAATGTAAACAAGAATATCTTAAGAAAACATTCTATAGACAAAATATCTGATGTCCACAGATGAACAAATGATAATACCAAAAAACCCTAAACAGTTACATTAAAATTATTCTCTGTGATCCAACAGAATTTGTCAGATATATACAAATATAATTCAACAAAGCAATAAATGTAGCAGGTAGCATCATAACAAAATAACCACACAGAATATAAACTATTTTTCTTTTCTTTTGAGACAGGGTTTATCTGTGAAACAGTTATGACTATCCTGAATCTTTCTCTGTAGACCAGCTGGCTTCAAACCCACAGAGATCTGCCAGACTCTGCCTTCCAAATACTGGGATTAAAGTTGTGTGCCACCACCACCTAGCCAGAACTTAATCTCAAAAGAAGTCAAAATATTTTTATCAAATTCAACATCATTTCATAGTTAAAAACACAAAATAAACTCAGTATAGGTAAAATGTATTTCAACCCCAAAAAAGTGAAATGGCAAGAAATAACTGATATAGTTTCCAGTACTTAAAATTTTAAATGTTTCTATCTAAAATGAGGAAAATTAAAAAATGTCCACTCATCATTTCTAGTTTATGTAGTACTAAAAGTCTACCAGAGTCATTCAAGCTAGAGAGGAACACCAAAAGGAGTTCAAACAAGAAAAGTAAAAGTAAAAGCAAGCAAGTCAGTAAGCAGTGCTCCTCTGCTCCTCAGTGATCTGTTTCAGTTCCTGCCTCCAGATTCCTGCCCTAGCTTCCTCAGATAAAATGTAACAAACCCTTTCCTTGTGAGAAAAGTTTCCATCCCGCCTGGTCCCACAGCCATTCAGTACCAAAAAAACCCCACAGACGTTTATATTAATTATAAACTGTTTGACCTATTAGCTTAAGCTTATTATTAGTTAGCTCTTACATCTTAAATTAACCCATAATTCTTATCTATGTTTAGCAATGTGGCTTGCTACCTTTTCTCAGTGAGACATTCTTATCTTTCTTCCTCTGCATCTGGCTGGTGAATGACTCCCTCTTTTCCTGTTCCCAGAATTCTCTTAGTCTGATGGCCCTTTTACACTTCCTCCCTGGCTACTTGCCAGTCAGTATTTTATTAAACTAATATGAGCTATAAGTCTTTGCAGTGTACAAGAGCATTATTCCACAGCATTTCCAATTTTTATTTTCAAAACAAGAACTCTGAATCTAATATCTTTTACTTAGCATTTTTCCTGACCATTATCCATAACAACTAGTAACCAACACTCTAAAGACAAATATCCATAATCCATTTTTTAGGGGGAAGTGGTTGTAGTTTCCTAGGCTATTTCCTGCTGGTTGGGAGTGCTGATAATCATATAGGAACCCCAAAAAATCTAGGATTATGATCAAGTCCTGACTGGAGTATTCTGTGAGGCTGGATCATCTCAGCCAGCAATCTTGAATCTGTTCTGAATGTAGAACTCAGAGGGAACTGGAACACTTTCCTCCCCAAGTTGACTCTGGTCAGTATTCTATAACAGCAAAAGAAACCAAACTAGGACTTTCACTTATGTTACAAATTTAGATGAACACCCTCTCAGCAGAGTTTAGTTCTGCTTAGGTAGCTTCTCAAAAGTCTCCTCTGGCTCATACCTTGCCCTGGAAATACTTAGTCATTAAGCTTTTAACTTGGATTCAGATTTTAGAACTAGACACAATATAGTGAGTGAAATCCCCCTAGGACAAAGCAATTGGTTTACCTTAGTATTACCCCTGGAATATATACATCATGGAAGGGAGATAGTCCATTCTTCCATAGAATAAAAAGTGAGCTAGCCTCCATATAAACATGGCCCATGTCATCTTTGGCGTTTATCAACTTTTGTCTTTTTCATTCTATTTTTCTATTTTCAATGTTAGTAATCTCTATTATTATTTTTCTTGTCTTCTTTTATGCTTAATTTAATTTTTCTCATACTTTTCCAGTTTTTCTTCCTGGAAGATTAGAGATATATCTTCCATTTTTAACATAACCTTTTAGTTGCTATGCTTTCCTTCTATGATTGTTTTAGCTATATCCTTCATATTTATACATGCAGTTCAAAATACATTCTGATGATGGCTCTATGTTGTTGGATATCGATAAATGTTGGTATTCTGTGCTGATTTTTTTCTAAGCTCAATTACTAAATAAAGGTTTATGGTATGGAGGTATTTTGAATTTTCCACAAAATCATGCTATCAAACAAAAATATTGTTAGTTTATCCTAGTGCCATAAATTTATCTTTCTTTATGGAACTGGTGAGGACTACAAATAAAAAGTCCAGCAGTGAGTATAAATGGTGGTAGCAGGCATCCCACTATGTGGCCAGTCACAAAAAAGGAAGCTTAAAATATTTTACCACTAAGCAAGATGCTTTCACTACATTTTTCTGGGTAAAAACTTCAAATCAAGAATATTTCATTCTATTTCTGGTTGCCTAGGGGTTTTAATTAATTGCTAATTTCTGTATCTATCAAGATGACCATGTGTTTATTCCTCATTTTTTTCCAATTCATGGTGAAGAACATTCAATTAGCTTTTAAAATGTAAAATCAGTTTTATTTTTCTAGATTCTCATAAATTAACATGCTGTACCATACTTCTTATATACTATCAGGATTAATTTAATATTCTGCTGAATATAACCATTCCAATGAACAAGTAAGACATCCATAATTTTCAGTTCTGATATATTGTTCCTATATGATTTTAATGCTGAAGCTTTTTCTATCTTTAAAGAAAAACAGGAGTTGTAACGTGTACTTTCTCTCTAGTCTCTGGAAGAGTTTGTTCAATACCAAAGCAATGTTTTACACATATGTTGCAAGAGTTTGCCAGAAAAACTGTCTGTGCCTCAGATTTCCTCTGGCAATGTTTTAATAATGGAATAATTTTAGAACAAATAAATGAAACCATTGCTTTCAAATTTCTAATATATATACATTTCAGTTGTTTTAACTTATTTTGGCAATATTCTCACAAAACATGGTTTAGATAATATTTCTCACAATGTAGTAACATTGAATAACTTCATAAAGTTCTTTAGTTTGTAAATCATTGTACAAAAAAGCTCATTATAATGATAAGTGACCTATCACATCTTTAAAATCATCTGGAGTTTATACATAATTAAGTACATAAAAAGAACATAAAGCATACAATTTTGTTGTTTCTTTAGCTCCCAATGGCAAAACCATGAGCTACTACTTCACAAAAGAATTCATCATAGATGACATTTGTGAATATAAGTGAAAGTGTAGCGAATAAATAGATGATAGTGCTACAAATGAATTAGATGTGATGGGAAGATGGAAAAATGGTGACAGTAAGGAGATTCGGCCTGCACATGGTTACACTATAAACCATATTGGAAGTACCTGATGAGCTTCAATTGGGCCATTTGTTTTCTCATTATTGATTTTTGAGCTCCTTATACATTTTTCTTATTGGTTTCTTATCATATTTATGGTCCATAAACATGTCACAAGGTTCTATAGATTACCTCTTTACTCTGTTCATTATTCCCTTGGCTGTGCAAAGCTATAGAGTTTTATATGATTTACCTGCTTTAGCTTCTGTTGCTCAAGTCTCTGTCACACTTCCCAAAACATATAATCATTAAGGCCACCATTCTGGAGCTTTCTCCCTGTGCTTTACTCTGCTAGTTTATAGTTTCAGGTAATACGTTTAATGTTTAATTCATTTTCAATTTACTTTTGTGTACAGTATGAAGTATGAGTCCAATTTCATTTCTCTGCATGTAGGTATCCAATGTTCCCAAAATTATTTTTTGACGATTCTTTAAGTTATTCGTGTCAAAAATAAATTGCCCATAATGTTAAAATTTATGCCTACTGGTATCATTTCTGTTTTTATGTAGACATAATATTACCATACATTTATGGGGGAGCAGTATAATTTGATATATAGGTACTATGTATAATAAAATGAAGATAATAAGCATTTCCATTTTTCTAATAATAAATTTTGTGTTCAGAAATGTATGATCTTCTTTTCTAGTCATTTTGAAATACAATATAAATTGTTTTAAACCCACTGTACAATGTGAAAAACAGAAATAAATCCTTCTCTTATTGAAATTAGCTCTATGTTCTATGTTCCTTGCCTTTATGCATCAATGAAATTAGTATTTTCATTTCTAGTACATCAGTAGGAAGGTACAGTGTTTGTCTCTCTATGTTTGGCTTATACTGCTTGACATATTGATCTCCAGTTCCTAAAGATTATGTTGCTGAAAATGTCAGGATTTCATTATTTTAATAGCAAAATGCTATTACATTGTATACAATATCTCTTTTTCTTTATCCATGCATTCAATAATGGGCATCTACATTCATTCCCTATTGTAGCTATTACAAATGGTGGTACGATAAGTACAGAATTACTAATACCATTTATAATGATCTTGCTTCCATTGGAACTATATCCAGCAGTAGAATTTCTGATTCAAATAGTTGCTCAATTAACCCTTCATGCCTGAAGAATTTGCACAATGTCTTCCAGAACCACTGGCTGTCCTAATAGACATTCCCATCAACAATGTGTGAATTCCCTTCTTTACTTTCTTGCCAAAACTTGGCATTTTTTGTGATTTGATATTATGGTTCTGATTGTATTTCCTAATGATTACTGAATTGAGTATTTTTTCTTATATTTATCCATACTTGTGCCTTCTTTAAAGTAGTAGTTATTTATATTTTAGGGCATTTTAAAAACTGAATAGATACAATTCTATTTGTCTACTATTTTTACCTGTGCCTTTAAGTCTTATTTTTAAAATCAATGTCTTTGACTACATTCTGAAGTGCTTTCTTTATATGACTTTTGATAGTTCAAACTGCACTGTGACTGTTAGAGACTGGGGACTTTTGAAATTGGAATAAATGCATTTTACTCCATGATATGGCCAGGACTCTATGAAGCCCAGGGAGTGGAATATGGTGGTTTTCTTATATGGTGCCATATGAGAATGGCAACCATAGGTTTTGAATACTTGCTCCACAGTTGGTAGAACTATCTGTGAAATATTAGGAGATATGGTTGTGTTGAAGGAGGTATGTCACTGGAGTGGGCTCCAAATTTTCAAAAGACTTGTGCTGTTCTCACTATCCCTCTCAAAGCTTATGGATCAAGACGTGAGCTCTCAGCTGTTTCATCATTCTTATGCTATGAACTCAAATCCTCTGAAGTTGTAAGCCAATTTAATGCTCTTTTATAAGTTGCCTTGGTCATGGTGTTTTAATCACAGCAATGGGAAAGTAACTAGGAGTGTGTATCAAACTTTTTTTTCCATTCATTTGTTGATTGGCAATTAGGTCGAAAAAAGAATCCTTATCATAATGAGACAAAAAGAATCCTAAAATATTATTAAAAATACTGAGCTTTCACAAAGCAGCTTTAAATATAAATCTAAAACTTTTGAAGTCAATTTTTCTCAGGAAATATTGGCAGATTTAAAATATAAAAAATAAACCATAAAAAACATTTATTTACACTTCATCTCTGCCTTAAAATCATCTGTTCAATCCATGTTTTCTATCTGTCTGTCTGTCTGTCTGTCTTTCTGTCTGTCTTTCTATCCACACATCCATTCATCCATCTATCCATATAATTTAACAAACACACCTGTAAAAAGCATCTTCTATACTTTACTGTGGCCCACTAGTATGTTATGGCATGTTAGGTATAAAAATATACTGGGATATTAGTCTCCTCAGACTTTGGGAGGACAATTAATACCTAGGACTCAACTTTGAAACATACTAAGCATCTGCCTTTGTTTAGTCTGGCAAGCAATATAAATATAATCATTATTTTATATAACGCATATGTTAAAGTGATTCAGAAACATTCTAAGGAATAACCCATGAAAGTTGGTCTGGATTTCCTTTCAAGAGTCCATGGAAAAAAAGAAAATTATTTTCTCAGGAATAACACAGGGTAATCAAATGAACAGTTAAATCATGCCAGAACATTTTTACACTTGAGAAGTATTTAATGCTTAGCAGACTCATCCACATTTCTAAACTGTATGGCTGTATAACTTAAGGCATGGCTTAGAAGTTGTCAGCTATTCCTTCTATTCTTACAGTTGGAATTTTCCCTGAATTCTGGTCTTTGACTTGCCATATTTGAAAATGGACTCTATATATTTGAGCAAAAATTTCTGTCTGTAAATGACAGCCTCCTTTGGTGATGTCAAAATATAATCTTTTAAGTAATAAACAGGCAAAAATAAACCAAGTGAGTTTTCTTCCAATAATATCATTGTAGGAGGGCTTTGAGTGATATGATCAAAACATTTCATTTGAATGATATCTGAGGTTTTAATGATAGTCAGGTAATATATGCAATTAAGGCTACAAGCTAGGTGACCAAAGAAAATTGTTTCCAGTTTTCATAAATATAGTCAGTGTGCCTAAATTCCTTATTGGCTCAGGATTTGGAGATTTGTTGTCCTAGAGATGTTTGTGTCCTAATTAGGGGAGTGAACTTTTATACTTCCACAACATGGATCACTACAAAATAAAGCAAAATAAAATCAATTTTGGAGCTGTAGCTTATATATTATTACTAATTATAAAATTCTCATCTACTTTTATTCCATAAAGGTATTCAACTAGTTACTAATTTCACTCAGTGCTTGTGCTGGCTGGTTTATGTCAACTTGACACAAACTACAGTTACTTGAGAAGAGGGAACCACAAGAAAAAATTCCATCATTGGCTTGTAGGCTAGTCTGTGATAGTTTTCTTGACTGACTGGGTGGGCCAATCCCATGGTAAAGAACTACCCCTGGCCTTGTTGTCCCAGGTGCTAGGAGAAAGCAGCCTGAGCAAGCCATGAAGAGCAAGCCAGTACAGAGCACTCTTCCACAGTCTCTACATAAGTTCCTGCCTTGAGTTCATGCCCTGACTTCCCCGGATGATAAACTACAAGCTGTAGGGTAACATATAACCTTTCCTTCCCAAATTGCTTTTTGTCAGTGCTCTCATTATTCTTATTTTGAAGATGAAAACAATTGGTTCAAAGCCCTCCCTTGGTATTGTCTTGCAGAGCTTGAAATGGGCTCAGACCTGAAGCAAGCCAGCATCTTAAAATTAAGGGGGAGCAGGGGAAGTAGTACAAACCCTACAGAAAAGCAGTGATTTTATAAGATCATTACAAAAATATTGAGAGGGTTTTAGTGCCAAGGAACATTTTCATGACTACTCCAGTGTTCTTGCCGCATGCATCAGCAAAACCAACATTCATACTGGTGATCCTAACTATGTCTGGACGAGCTTCCAAAACTTTGTAGTGAAATCTGTTTCCCCTTTGTCCACATAACTTACCTGGGTTGATACTAACATTATGAAGTTATAAAAACTAATTAATTTATTTTCATATATTACTCATGTTCCCTATTCTCAATACAGAATTAGACCATTTTAAACTAAATTTAAGTTAAATAATGGTGGTTAATTCAAATGTTTTTGTATAGTAGGAGTTATATACACCATACTTATCTACTTGTCATTCTCTGGGCATGTATTAACTTATCAAGAATCTTCCCCTTAATATTGGCCTAATCCATAGCACAAAGCACAATGGGACAATTGCTGCCTAAAGGCTAAAAACAATTACTTCTGCTAATGCAGACCAAGATTGCATTAGCTCTCCTCTCTAAGTATATACGTCACTTCTGATTCATTTTGAGATAATGCTCTACTCAACCCTCAGGTTGTTTCCCCCATGAACTGTTGTTAAATTCGCATGGTCCCAATTCTGTATGTATATGATTGATTTTTTTGTGTGTGTGTGAGCCAGAATTCAGAAAGTGAACTTGGAGGTCAATTTTGAAGAAGGAAAAGGAATGTTTTGATGGGTTTTAACACTGGATTCTAAAATTCAAAGGAAAGGTAAAAAAATAATGCATTAAATACTGCGGGAGATTTAAGAGGGAACAATTTCCCAGGAAAGGTGGAAAATGTGAGACAACAGTAAAAGAAAATCAACAAGAAAAAATAAGTTTTATATTTCTTTAGATAATGAACTAAGCCTCCTAATAGCACTTATAATATATGGTTAAAAACAGTAATTTCTCTTGGGATAAAGAACATTATATATACTTTGTGAACTTCATAAATTTATAACAAAAATAAGATCTGCAAATCATCACAAGATCTGCTTCCAAAGATGCAGTCTAACTATCACAATTGGACATTTACATGTGGGTTCAATAACAAAATATAGTCAGTAAAAATAAGTATAGAATGCAAAGGGTTACTAATATATTATTGAAGAGATATTTGAAAGAACTACTATCTCTGAACTAGAATTTGTGAATGTTGTGGCTCCATAACATTGTATGCTAAAACAGATATCAAGAGATATTTATTGAAAAAGATTACTGGAGGAAGCAATATTTATTGTATGACTTTCCCTGGGGATACATAAGCAAAAAAATCTACATACTCTAGATATGGAATATATGACACACCACAATAATGACTTTACTGAAACTTGGAGAATCCATGAGTTTACTGGGGTTTGTTACAGAAACATGGAGGACAGAAAGGTGGTTGCAACACACCCAGGCCAGCCTGGGTGACAACTCACAAAGATCACACTTTTGTAATAATTCCCTGCAAAAATTATAGATAGATTAACAGGTGGGAAAGTCTCCTCATGGCTCATGAGTACATTGCAAGCTTGTTGCAGCATCTCTAAACCTTGGTTCAATCTAGATATAGTCCAATCTGTTGAAAACAAAAGATTCTAGCCTATGAACAAGGAATGATATTACTTTTATTAATGCTAGCAAAAGTAAATATAGTAGCTATTAATATACAATTAATTAGCCGTTTGAAATTTCATAAATTACTTGATAAATGTTTATATTTTTCTCTTAAATTCTTGAACAAGAAGTAACGGATGGTTGTCACAAGTTTCAAATAATTTTTCATTCATTTATTTATATACTCAATATGGTAAGCAGCTATAAATATGAAAGCAAAATTTAGGGTTTGAGTTCAGGTGAGATGGATTCATAAATAAGGTATTTAAACATGTTAAATTCTATAATGCAATAATTGCAAAAATATTAAAAAATCAACCTGGGGAACATGTAACCCATGTGTGGTTGCAGGGTAGGGGAGTAAAATCAGAAAGCTGTCTTTAAAAATGTACTATATAAGAGAAATTTCCAAAAATAAGTAGAATCTTGTCATGGGAGAAGAGATAAAGATAGTGAGTAATATAGGAACTGAGGATATTTTACAAAATAAAATGACGGTACAAAATCATGAAGTTTTTTGAAAGAATGTTATGTGATATTTTTAAAATGATTAGTGAGATGAGGATGAAAAATTGAACAAGGTAATGTAGGGTATTTGAGCAAATGCTAAGCAAATTGAATATTAATCTGAAATCAATATAAAATCCTGAATAATTTTAAGGATAGATGTAGCATCGATGATTTTAGTGTTTTAAAAATATTGTTAAAACAATCAAACAGATAATGGAAACAGTTCAAGACTTGAAAACTGAAATGGA